>PVJX010014906.1:0-43767 GCA_004027295.1 Dolichotis patagonum
TCCTCCTCCTCCTCCTCCTCCTCCTCCTCCTCTTCAGTTCATTGCCAAGTTCAAGCTTCCCAGAGTTCCCACCCTGGCCAGGGAGCTGTGGAAGCACCAGGGTCCCAGGTTGGGGTACAGCATCCTCCACTTCTCCGCCCCCGGACAGACAGGGTCATCCCTTCCCCAGCTGGGGAGCCAGGCTTTCAGACCAGAGGGGTCTTCCCTAGGTTAGTTAATCTCATCCACATGGCTCCTGCCTGATTTCCTTGCATCCTTCTCGGGCTGGTCCCAGGTATTTAATGACCCTGTCAGTGGTCCTGGACCTGGGGTCCCCCACTCTGTGTCAGATGCAAGAAGGACACAGCAGAGGCTGAAAATGTTCTCAGCTAGGTGCTCACCTAGTCTGTCAAGCCCCTGACAAGCCTCTGAGGTGGGATTTCCAGTGCACCTGGGATTGGCAAAAAATGTGAAGACCAGGTGGCTGGGGCCGGGCTAAGCCTTGCCCAGAACAGGGGAGTAAGGAGTGGGGTGGGGGTTGAGGCAGGAGACAAGCACAAAGTGTATTTAGGACAGATGGACAGGAAGAGGGGCATTTCCAGCAGAAATGGCAGCATGAACAGAGGCATGGAGCTTTAACGGCACAGGGCTGAGCTGGGGCAGTGAGCTGCCTCCCAGGCACCTAAAAGCCATAGAATTGTAAGGTGTAAGGGACACAGGGGCCCATTAGCAGGGCCTTGAATGCCATGCTACAGTGTTGGATGAGGCAGATGTCAGTGATGAGAACGCAGCAGGAAGCATGCTGGGCCAGGGGAGCAATGAACAGAGGGGAAACCAATGTGAGGGAGATGCCTAAGAGTGGGATGGGGAGACAGAGGAGCTGGGAGGGCTGGGGTTGAGTGTCCATGCTTGCTTGCTTAGCTTGGCTGTTAGGCAGCCAGCACAGGGCCAAGACATCTGAGCTCCAGGCCTACAGCCCTGATCCCTGCAGGACAGAGAAGCTGCCATCCTGCTTTCCTTGTTTAGAAGGTGACTACGTGGATGAACAACACGCCTCCAGGGCTGCGGCTAGAAACCAAATTCTACGGGCAGCCAGCCACTCACCGGTCCATCCACCTGCCCATCCATCCGTCCATCCGTGCCTACCAGCCACATCTTCCTGGCCAAGCCAGGGACAGTGCTGGGGAGCTGGAGGACAATGGGAGGAGCCTCACTCTAAGCTGAGCAGAAGGAATAGTAAAGCAACTCAAAGGCTTCTGCAAAACAGCTGCCTCCTGAGACTCACCACACACCAGTGATCTCCACTGGTCAGAGCCAATGGGCCACCTTCTGGTCCTATCCTCCATGGCCTCCCTGCCCTGGATACTTAGTGGGGTGCTGTGTGCCAGGACCCTGGGACTCCTCACCTTCTCCATCTCTTTCACTGCTCTCCTCCCCTGACTCCCACCAGCTGGGCTTCTCAGGACAGGGCAGGACCCTCCTCAGGCCAAACAATTGGCCTCTGTCACCACTGCCACCTCCCTCTGGCCATCTCACAGACTTCTCAGCCTCAGAGGACTGTGCCGGACATGGCCTCCTCTAGTCACCTCACCCCTCAGCAGGACAGCCCCCCATACACACACACACTGTGGCCCACAACACTTCCCTCTCTCCCCTCCGATCCCCACTTAGGCCTACCACCAGTCACATCCACAGGAGGCCATTTCCAGAATCTCTCAAACCCACTCCCCATCCCACCCCATCCCCCACCCCGACCTGTGACCATGGAACACCCTGCTTTATTTGGAGCCCAACCTGCCTGGTTCAGATCTTGACTCCAACTCAACAACTGTGTGATGTTGAGCAAGTCACGTGCCCCTGCCCCCACTTCAGGGATCAGCAGCCCAAAGCCTGGGGCTAACCCAGCCTAGGCGGATCACAGAGGCTTCTCAGGGACCAGCGGGGGTGGCTGCCTTGGACTTCACAGCTGAAACAGTGGGGACATGCAGGAGAAGTAACAATTTGAGCAAGGGCCCACAGATGAGAAGCACGTGGTGTGGAGAGGAACACAGGTGTCCTGGAGCTGTTGGGAGACAGGGGACAGGGCTGGACCATCAGCCAGGGCCAGGCCAGGGTGGTGGACCCCTGAGCCCCAGGCCTGGGCGGGAAGCATGGCTGACGGATGGGATGCCCTGACTGCTGGGCCCTGAAGGGACTGTAGAGGCAGGAGGGTCCCCATCAGGAGGCTCCGGAGAAGGGAGGAGCAAGTAGGGGTTGCACCAGGGCCTGGAGGACAGTGACCACCACACAAGCCTGGCCACTTAGCTAGGGCTGCAGGCAGCTCTCAAAGGTGGCGTTGGAGGTCTCCAGATACCAACAGAGACAAACACAGCCACAGCAGCATGCAGACAGACGGCACCAAACCTGGACACAAGGGACAGACACAGAGCTGTGGCCACAAGCAGGACTGATGGGGACATAGCAACTGCCATGAGCAGGAGGCCACAACCACCAAGACACAAGCAGCTGCTGAGGGAAGGTGGCAGGGACCCTCCCCCCAACCCGGGCACAGCTGGAGGGCAGCAGTGAGGAGGTGCAAGGACAGCGGGATGAACACAATGCCTCAATCCCCCAAAGAACACACCCCTCATTCACAGATTGCAACCTGGAATTACAGGCTCCTTACCTAGAGTGTCCTTTCCCACTTGGTGAACTTCTACTCATCCTTCAAGACCCAGCTCAAGTGTTCCCTCTTCTACGGAGCCTTCCCTGAACCCCCAGTCAGTCACTTCCTCTGTGTTCCCAACAGCACCTTGTATATGGGAATAACAATAACAATAATCATAATAAATGGCAGCTACCATTGATTTCAATACCTATGTGCTGATGAGTACCATTCAGCTCCCTGAATCTTCCCAATGACACTGTCAAATGTGCACTTAACAAAAGGAAGGTCAGAGGTCAACCAACTTGCCCAAAGTCACACAGCTAGTTATGAGTGAGTGAGAGTTAAGATACCACCCAGATCTGCTCCTACCCTTCAGGGTCAATCACACTCTGCTTGGTTCTCTGATTCCCTGACACTGTACCTGGGTACCCTCCCCCACCAGACTGAGCTCTTCACAGCCAGGGTGGGGGTTTGTTCTCCTGTGTCTGCACCTAGCTCAAGATGGTCCCTTACAATGGGCTGGGAACTGTGGTAGGGTATTTATAGCCAATTTTGACTGTTACAGTAGATCCATTGTACAGATGAAGAAACAGGCCCAGAGAGGCTCAGTAACTTGCCTGGGGTTACAGAGCTGAGCCTGGATTTAAAAGCAGGTCACCCTTTCCCAGGAGGGTGGCCTCTGAGGTCAGACTACCTAACTCCACATAGTGGCAGGGAGGGAAGATTAAGGAAGGGTGACACCATGTCCCAGGTCCTGCCATCTGGGGAGGCAGAAACCTCGACAGATGACACAAAGAGGGTGGGCAGTGCAGATGGGTTGTAGGAGTCTTGGTCACTGCAGCGGGCAAAGGTGGGCATCTGAACAGAGCTCTTCCAACCCAGCCCAGCTCATCCCACACACATCGAAAATGTGCCCAGGCCCTGTGGCCACAGGGGAAGTAGCTCCCAACAAAGCAAATGAACGGTCCGACACTATGATTACCAGGAGGCAAAAATAAAATGTGCGTCAGAGAAAGCAAGCAGCAAGAGCCACGCCCAAGTGGAGGCTGAGGCACAGAGGCAGCGGCCCCACTGGTTTAGAGTTTTGTCTTTTGTTTCTGTGCTTTCCAAATTCTCAGTAATAATATTAAGTTGCTTCTATAATGAATACAATAAATTTATTCTTAAAATGAAACAAAGTGGCTGGTAGCCCAAGGCAGAGGGAGCCTGCAGTAGCAGAAGGTCGGGGCAGCTATGGTGACACCCGAGTGCCTGCTACGTGCCAGGCCCTGCACAGTCCCGTGCTCCAGGCTGGTATGGCCTGGTGGGCAAAGGGTGCAGAGAGGGCCACCTCAAAGAGGCTATGTGTGACCGGTAGCTCAGACCTGGCTAGGATTCCACAGGCTGCAGGGGAAAGGGGCCACCCCATCCCATGCTCTGGTCTAGAACTGTTCAGCTCTGGCTTCAGCTATTGCTGGAGCCTCCCCCTAGATTTCCCACTTCCACCCTCATCCCCCGTCCCGTTCTCCCACTGCAGTCCCTGTGATAAGTCTACAGTCTAAGTCAGATCATGGTGCCCTACTTGGTTCCTTTCATGGCTCCTACTTCCTTCCAGACAAGGTCAGGATTCCTGAGGCCTTACATCCTGGTCCTTCTGACCTCTGACCTCATGTGTGTTGGTCCCCTTTACACTCTGCCCAGCCACAGTCTCTCTATTCCCCCACAATGCTCCACTTCCTTCTTGCTTCCTCAGCTTCAGGTAGGCTATGTCCTCTCCGTGGTATCCTCTGCTGTTTCCATTTCACTGGTTAATGCCAACTTCTCCCTTCGGCAGGTTTGCAAGCCACTTCCTCCTGGAAGCCTGCAAAGCCTGCTGCCCCTCAGCCCTTGGCACCCTGCTGCCCCAGCGCACCCTGCATTTCTATCACTGGAGTACTGCTTGCTACATTTTCTGTACGTTTTCTCATCCATCTCTGCTGCTGGACACAGACTGTCAGGAAAAGATCAAGACTGAGTCATTTACATTTTAATCCTGCACAGTATCTCTTTAAGTGCTTGAATGAATGAGTGCTGAGGTGGAGGCAACTACAAGCAGCCTAACCTGGCAGAAGAAAGCTCGCTCCCCACATGGTCTCGCCCTCCACCCTCTCTGGCACTGGGATTCGTCGCATTTCATTGTTCCCTGTTTCCCATTTCCTGTATCTGGCTCTCTCTTCCTAAGTAATCTGGGAAGGGGCTGTGAGTGCTGTAAAGCCTAGAGGCCCCAAAAACAATGTTAACATCTAATAAACACAGCCAATGGTTCTGCTTCCCTAGAAGTCAAAACTAAATGAACGTCACCTGTCAAAAGGAAAAGAAATAAAACGATAACAGCCAATACTGGTGAGGGTATGGGAAAACTGGCACCCCTATATATTATCAGTGGGAGTATAAATTGGAACAATCATTTCCGAAAACAACTGGGCCATAATGTGTCAAGAGCTCTAAAAATGTTCAGGCTTCCTGGCCTAATGATCCCATTCTTGGTCAACCATCCCTGGAAAAAAACCCAAAGATAGACAAAGTTATATGCGCAAAGCTGTTTGGTTCAGTGGTTTTTTATGATAGCAAAAACCTGGATACAGACAAAATTTTAAGCAATAGGGAGACAGCTTTGTAACTCATGTTATTCAGTGACAGTCTATAGTTGTTAAGCACAGCCAGTGCTACTGGGTCTGCCCTGATTCATTTAACATGCATATCAACCTATCAGAAACTGAGGCACAGAGATTAGGGAAATCCCCCCAAGTCACCTTAAGAATGAGCCTCAAATAGAGTCCTGGCCTCTGGAGTCCAGGCTTTCTACTTAAGACACTGAACCCAGTAAACAGAAGAAACAGAGAAGACTGTAAAAGTCATCTAGAAAATAGTACAATATTGGAAGAAACTGAAAGATTTAAAGTTACATTTATAAATGGAGCAATGACATCTCTATAAAAACGAGGTGTTGATTAAAAAGAAAGTTAGTGCCAGGGGTTTAGCGTAAGTGCTTGCTTGCCAAACACGAGGCCGTGAGTTCGATCCCCAGCACCAAAAAAAAAAAAAAAAAAGGTTAGAAAATGCATCAGTGTTAATAAGGATGATGTTCTGGGCATGGAGTAGGCAGTGATATGGATTTTTCTTTATTATAATTTCCCTATTTTATGACTTTTTGCTGGGTAACTATGTGACTTTTTGGAGGTTTTTTTTTTTTTTTAAATAAAACTAAAGTTTCAGGTAGCACTGGAAAAGCAAGACACCCCAGTCTCTTGCTCCAGCCCCACACAGGATTCCAGTCCAAAGCGTGCCAAGTTTACCCAGGAAAGAGTGATTCAGGGAGGGGCAGGAATTTGCTGGAGTCTCCAGTCGAACCTGAGCCCAACCCCCAAGCCCAGCCAGGACTTGGTCAAGGGACTCTCAACCCCTCTGGTCCCATCCCATCCAGCAGCTCTAGCAAGGAGAGGCAAGGGACAGCCCAGGCTGCCCAAGTCACTCATTTTCCCACTGAAAATCCTTCTTGGGTCCCCAGTGTTTGGAAGGTAGAGTACTAACCTTGCAGCTGAACACCCAAGGCCTTTGCCAGGAAGGTCCTGCTGGTCACATGCATCCTGATACCTGGCCTCCAGCCTCACTACATCACCTGCAAGCCCTTCAAAGCAAGCTGGACATGTGCCACACAGGTTCTGCCACTCACGTGGGGGCCACAACACGCTGCTAGAACCCTCAGGGATAGCTGCTAAGTCAGGTGTTGCTGCGCTGAATGAATGGCCTAGTTACCTGTCAGTCAGGTCCCCCAAACCAGCTGTAAGCTCCACCAGGGCAAAGCCTGAGCTTCAGAGCAACCTGGTTACACTCTCTGTTCACTTGGCTCCACAGCTCAGAGGCTCTTCCTTCCAGTCTCCGCTTAGAGGCCACTTTGTGACCTTTCTCCAACAGGCATGGGGTCACCTGTTACACATTCCTGTATCCTCCCTGCTCTGCCTTTGTATCTTGGAGAACCAATGGCAAGAGTGCCTTTCCATGAGTTTTTGAAGACAAGTTTGCCAAAGGAGCAGGAAAGCAGGAAGTGTGTTCACTGCAGAGAGGTAGTGAGTCCAAAGGCACAGAACATGCCTCAGAGTCAAAGCAGAAGAAATGCTTGTGCCAAGGTCTAGGATCAGAAAAGCACGGGGCAGCATGTTTGGCTTGGAATTAGTATAGCGCAGGGAGGGATTCATGAGCAAGTGGGAGCTGGTGGCCAGAGTAGCTCTTTCTGGGCCAGAGCTCCAGGCAATAGTTCCTAGCTGAAATGCCATGGGGGCCATGGCGCAGCCTTGTGCAGGGGAGGAATACAGTTAAGGTTTCCTTGTGGGGCCAGAGAGATGGCCTGGAGGGGACAAGCAGAACACAGTCTCGGAGGCAGAAGCTGAGGCTTCCCATCTTTCTGGCTCCTTGAGACTCCCACATGCTCAAAGCCCTCTGCCCTCCATATGCCCCCACCCCACACAGCCCAGCATCAGAGACTCTGGCTGGGAACTTCCTGTGAGGAGCAAGGCTCTTGAGGGTCCTGGATCCAATTAGGCTGGTTTCCGCAGCTCTGGAGGGCTGGGAAGGGCTGTTTTCATTGTGAGAGTCGATGCAAGTGGGAGGGGGCTGCTGTCTGTGCCTCCATCTGAGGAGCTGGGATGCAGCCCCTTTCCCTACCACTGCCCCATCTCTACACTCTTGGGAACCCCCACTCCCACTTCTAGCTACCCAAGGACACTCTGGCAGTGAACCTTCTTGAGGAGCCCTGGTGCTTTCATCTAGGGAATGGACACCACCTTCTTAGTTCTGAATTTTCTACAAGTTTTGAACTCAGGCCCCTCTCTACTTCCAGCTCCCCTGGGGGGAATCCTAGCTCTCATCCCCATGGGAACTCCTGCCATCATGGGACGGGGATGACACTGATAGTTCCTGAGCATGTTTCCTTTTAGATGACTTGACAAGCATCTCACTCAGTCCCAAACTACCCAGCAGGAAGAAGCTATGAACATCCTGAAACAGCGCACCCTCAGAGGGACAGTGAGAATGTCCAGGCACAGCTGGCTGGCTTTTATAAAGCACACATTCAGGACACTTCGCAGTCCTCATTCTGTGTCCCTTCTCAGTTACACCCCACCCAGACCCCAAAGAGCAATCCTTCTATGGCAATCTCTTCCTTGATTGGGGTCAGGAATGAAGTTCGGGTCATACTAACTGGCCCCAGGCCATGCACAGGTGAGGGCCATGGAAACTTCTGGCAAGTCTGCTTCCTCTCTGGGTCCCTTTCCCTCCTCTAGAAAATGAAGAGGCTCAACTAAATCACAGCTTGGGTCCCTGAACACTCAAAGGAGCAAAGTGACAACTCAAGGAACAAAACCACAGATTCTGGAACCAGACAGCCAAACTTGGGGCCTTGGGATGGTTACAAATCCTCAAGCCTCTGTGTTCTTATCTGTAAACCGGGAGTGATAATGGTATCTCTGCAGGACTGCTGTGAGAATTACAGGAGTCATTAGGTCAAAATCTTCAGGATGGTGCCTAGCACAGGAAGGACTCTGTGGGTGTCAGCATAACTGCCACTGGCATAAGGGAGCTTCTGCCAACAAGCAAAGGCCTTTGTGCAAATCTGACTAACCAGTCAGACCCTGCCTTCTGCAGGGGGAGGGTGGCTTTCTGGACCCCCAGAGGTTGCTCTGCTCACTGATGGAAATCTAGGTTTGGGGTCAGCTCAAACTTTAATAAGAAGGCTGACCGCTGAACTCCAGCTCCGGCCTGGCCTCCAGAGATTTCTAGATGGCTGGAGAGGCAACCCTGCAGCAGGCCTTCCCAGACTAGCAGCCAGCGGGGCAGGTCGAGAAGTTTAGTCCATAGGTAGGGTAGGCCTTGAGACAAGGGAGGACCCCTGTGCAGAGAGGAGCCAGAAGGGCTGGGTGCCACAAGGTGTCCCCAAAGGGACAGGCCAGAGAAGAGCTACCATGATCTCTGCCTCCTCCTGGGTCGTGCCCTTACCAAGATCTCAGCACTGCCACCTCCTCTGCCTTCTGTTTCCTGCCTCAAAGCTTCTTCTCAGGCTGTTCCCTCTGCCTCAAATGCCCTTCATCTGGAAAACTTCAGGTGACAGCTCAGGGGTCACTTCCTCCCCGCACTTCTGTCCTCCTCCCCACCATCACTGCCATTCATCAGAGTAAATCTAAAGCAGGATGCTGTAGGAAGTTCTTAAAGAAAAGTAGCTCCTCCTCCCCCGGCACTCGCTGTAATCAGGCATGTGAGGAATTTTGTGATATCTCGTCTTCTTTGCCAGGGCAGGGACTCTTATCAGTTTTTTTTATTTCCTCCCTCTGAATCTGCTCAGGGCCTGGGATATAGTAAATGCTCAAGAAACACTGCTGCACGAGGGTGGGAGAGAAAAATGAGCTAGGTGCCTGCTTACCCCTTCAAACAGATGCAGGAGGGTACAGGCGCACACAGGGGTGCAAAGGTGTGCATGAGGGATCATGTGCAAGGCTGCATGTGAAACTACATTCTCACAGGTGAAAATGAACATGTGTGCGCATCTCCTACCTATGTGTACAATGCATAGGCAGGCAAGGCGGGGCTATGCAGAGGATCAGGATGAGTATTATAGGCGTGAGAACACACCCCTGAGCAGGAACATGGCTGTGCAGTTTCCTGGAAGGGTGTGCAAGGGTGTACCACAGGCGTATGGCTGGGAGGATGTGTGCATGTGCTCCTGTGTGGCGTGTGTGTCATGTATGTGGATGCACACTCGGCAGACAGGCCTCCTGTGTGTCTGGCTCCTGGAGGTCCAGGTCTCTATGACCGTGTTCATGAAAAGCTGGACAGCAACCCAAATTGGCAAAGATGGGGGCAGGGTAGAGTCAGGGGTAGCACTGGAAGAGGTGATTGTGTGAATATGTAGGAATGTACATATCTGAGTATGGTGGGGCATGCTTAACCCCACCGGTGCCCCCCACAGAGCCCCAAAACTTGGATTGCAAGACTGTTCCCACAAGGAACTGGAAGTCCTTGCCCAGAGTTTAGAAAAGGGCCCAGCTCTGGCCCTGGTTCCACAAAGCCATCCCCGCCACCAGAGCACCCAACCCACTTCCACCAGTCAGCTTCCTCCAGTCACTCAAGTGTGCACATAGCCTTGCGCCTCCAGGCCTCTGTCACCCCAAGGCAGAGGCCAAGAAACTGGTGCTTGAGGGAGAACAGCTGCCCCAACAAGGACTTTCTCTTGCTCTTGACCCTAGGCAAAGGCCGTAGCAGCCTGCTGGGAGCAGGAAGTCCATCTGCTAAGTCAGGCTCGCTCCTCTCCCTCCCCAACGCAGTCTCCTAAGTGAGTGGATGGAGGTTTGACTAGATGATCCGAGACTACCTCTCTAACTGTACGTGCTTTACATCGCTGATGATTCTTCAAGATGGTGCACACACACAGCATCATCCACATGTGAGTGGGGAGCTAAGTGTGTCTCCTTTCCCTCAGCCTACCAGGCCTGTCCCGATGCCCCAGAAAGTGGCAGCACGGTGCTTCTGAGAGATAAGGAGCTCAAGAAAACCGAGTGTTCGAGTAGTCACTGTGTGCTCATTCATTCATTCATGTGTTCAGCAGTATGTGCCAAGGCTACCTGACCTATGGAGTTTACAATCCCATGGAGAGAATGAAGCTGCCAAAGGCATGAAACCACAAGGTCAAAAACTCTGGGAACTGTAACTCTAACATCACTTCCCGGGTGTTGTTCACTGGGCAGATGCAGTACTTCACACTTGGTGAGAAGAAAATTTGCCAGGCAATGAGAATTAGCTGATAACAGGGAGCTGGGGGCTGGGTAAAGAGGGAGCTTACTAGAGGGGGATCCCTAACAGATCTCAGAGACCCTTTTGTAAGGAGGTGGGAAAGGCATTGCTGTTCTGTGCAGGGGTCAGGTGAGGTCAGGCTTCCCCCCTACAGCAGAAGGATCAAGGAACTCTGTGGTGCTGGCTTCCTGTTCCAGCAATGCCTCTGACAATTAGTTATCTAATCTCTCAATGCCTCAGTTTCCTCATCTGCAAAATGAGTATAATTACAATGAAAATTAAATATGTTATAAATACTATAAAGCCTTGTACAATACAGTCTGGCCCAAAGGAAACACTGTGTTGCTAATAAGGCAGTGAGAGTCTACTTTGTCCTTCTAAACCCAAGTGGAAAATGTGTGAAAACTCCAAGTGTCAAAGGTTCTGAGCTGGAAAGCTGCTCAGATAGTAAGGTTCCAGGATTGGAAGAGGCTGGGATAATTAGATTCCATGATTTAATCATTTCATTATTTCCTAACAACAACCCTGGGCCTCCTGGGGGAAGGAGGAGACAGACCTCAGTGTAACTTCATCTCTCAGGCAGGCACTGCCAGGCCACCAGCGCTGTGCCACACCTGGACTCCCCAGCTTTGTTTCACCTCTACTAAGGCCTTGACCACACCATACTAGCAGCTTATGTGGCTCTTAAGCATGTTCCTGTGGTATAGATGGCAAGAAGTACAAACAAACAAATAAATGAGAAGGTTTCAGATATTGAAAGCTACAGAACAAAAAAGAGGCCCATGTGACAGAGAATGACACTATGAAACTGCTGAATTTTAGAGAAAATGCTCAGGGAAGCCCCTTAGAGGACATGATATTCAGATGGTGCCAGCCAGCCAAAGATTTAAAAAAAAGCACTCCAGGCAAGAGAATGTGCAAAGACCCTGCCAACAGGCTTTGTAAATTTGAGGTGCAGAAAGAAACTAGAGTGGCTGCAGGTAGTAAGATTGGGGGCAGGGCAGGGAGGCTAAGGTTGGAAAGTAGGTAGGACCTAGAACATGAAGGACCTTGCAGGCCCAGAAAGGACCTGGATTATTTTTCTTCTAAATGTCCTGGAAACAGAGAGTTTCAACAGGGAATGACAAAATAGAGCAGAGCTTTCACCGGGTCCCCAGATCATTTAGCACATTCTAAAACCACCACCTTGGTTCACAAAGTCAAGGGCAGGCCTAGGACAGCAATTAACAATCCTTATAATTCAGCATGTATATTCTGAGCTCCTACCACATACTGATCAGGGCCAGGAGACACAGCAGACACTGCACTGCTGTCACTACCCAAACCCTAGAGGGAGCGTTTGTCATTTCAGAGATGAGGATACCAAGGCTCAGAGAGGGAAAAAATGTGCTGAAAGCCACACAAGCCATACTTGACACATTTCGTACTTGATCTTGGAAGCCTGGTCCCCCATTATGACAATTCCTTTGGTGCTTCAAAGCCTCTTTTTTCTCCAGAAGATTCTTCCTGAGGACTCAGGGAGGCACCCAGGAAATGCTGCCCTGGCACCTGCACACCCACCTCTTCTTCCTCATGGGCTTTAAAGCCCTGGAGGAGTACACTTGTGTCTCACATCCATCTAACCAGGGCTAGGTGAGCCAGAGACTGGATGGATAGATGGATAGATAGCAGTCACACAGACTACTGATTAACCAGCCATGAGTGAATGGACAATGGAATAAATGAAGGGTCTAGCAACAAGTGAATGAATACTCTAACCCATGGTAGAATAATGAACGAATGGAGAGGACGGGCACTGAATTAACCTGCCCAGGGAAGGACCAGGCCAGGCCAGACCTCATTCCCATACCAGCTTCCTTCTTTCTATATGGAACCAGCTTGTTCCATTTCCTAAGACTGCAGGTTGCCTATTCTTCAGTCCCTGGGACCAACCCATATCTTCACCAAGAGTTGGCCATTATGCCCCAGCCCCAGCCTTCCACTAGCAACTGCCATTCCTCTTGGGCCAGTGGAGCTGGTGGTGGGTAGAATGGTTCACTGTCTTTCTGAGTGTCTCACAGGAGAAAAGAGACTGAAGGTCACATCTCTAGTCCTAGCAAAGACCAGCATCACTGACTTCCAGCCAGTGGTTACCCCTCTCTAAACCCCAATGACCTCCCAGGACTTCTCCACTTCTGACATTCTTTAGGATGGGAGGGTAGGAGGGTGGGCCTCTGGAATTCTGCCCAATCACTGGGGTCAACGTAAGAATTTGAGAGAACACAAACTAGAAGTTGGGAAAGAATTCTGCCCACAAGCACCAAAGTCTGCCCAGGAAAGGCCCAAACAAAGGAGTCCACAGGCCTGAGTTTAAGCCCACTTCTGCTACTGTTCAACCTCTCTGGGCCTCAGTTTCCTGAATTTTATAAAGGGGCTGATTATTCCTACCTGAACACTTCACTTTACAGCTGAGTCTTCAGGACAGCCTGACATGGCCAGAGCCAAGCCTCAGCCTTGGACTCCTGACTCTGTCCTGAAGGATTCCTAGTGGAGCCAGGACGTGAAGACTTGAGACTGACCCTCCAGGGTAGACAGATATGTGCAAACTGTAAAGTTCCATTCCCTAAGGAAGGATTATGATAGTGGGGGTCAAGAGAGTGCAGGGTCATGCTGACCCATTCTAGTCCAGTTCCAACCAAAACGAACCTTCCAGGCATCAAGGCTCCCAAGTGGAGAACAGTGAAGAGCTGAGTGATGACAACCTGGACATCAGCTCTCCTTCTACCTAGCAGTGTGACAATGGGCAAGTCATTTTCTTTTCTGGACTTCTCAATTTCTCTATCTAAAAAATGCCTGGCTGGGTACCCTCAGACCCAGGCAAACCTAGTGCTGAACCCCTAAACCTCAGCTTTGAACTCCTGACTCTGTCCTGAGGGACTCACACAACCTAGTGGAGCCAGGACGTGCAGGCCAGGGATGAGACTTGAGGACAGACCCTCCAGGAAATTAGGGTAGACAGAAAGTCAGACCTGGGAACGGGGTCTTCCCAGAACAAACAGGCTTCCCAAATGGGAAAAGCCAAGCCCAGCCCTGTAGAGTGCCTTAGAGAGCAGTGTTCACCCCAGAGTTGTGGTTCTGGACTTCAGGCCCCTCAACCTCCAGAGCCAGCAGGTCCTGACCTGTCCAGTCAGATACTTCAGAAACTTACAAAGTCCAAACCACCTCCAACTTGGGAGCCTCCAGAGTGTCAGGCAGGGGTGGCAAAAAGGGGTACAACTCCAGGCAAAGGAGTGGCCCACACCACGAGGGACTAACAAACCAGCCACCCTTCATCACCCGACAAGACCCACTGTAGCTACAGGCCTGGATCCCACCAAAGCCCACCGAGGGTTCTCATCACCAAATGCCACCCCGAGGGGAGGGGTGCTGGTCAGGAGGACCACCAGATTGGGGACGGGATTCTCCAATTGCAATAGGCTAAGCACACTTTCCCCCCAAAGTGGGGAGGGGGGCGCGACGCCCCGGGCACCATTCAGCCTACAAGGGGCCCTGGCCACCCAAGGAGAAAGGCCCACCCCTACACAGGCTCCTGGAGGCTCTACACTGCTGCAGGGCAGAGTGGTGAAAGCAGGATTATTCCCTATGTCCGGGGTCTTAGCTGGAAACCTGAGCCCCTAGGGTCAACCCTCTCCCCCCAAATCTGAGAATACAGTCTCTTACAGTGCCATTTGTATAGAGCCCTTTCCAAAAGACACTCCCCGGTTGCCCCAAAACTCCCATCCCCAACTCTCCACATCCCACTGCGCAGCTCTGAGCAAACCGGCAGTTAACTTTTCCCAAAATCCCTGCAAAGGCCGCTAGCTGGGGGGGAGGGGGGAATGGGCCCCAAGATCCTTTCGCTGCATCTCATTGCCTCTCCACCCCCCAAAAAAAAGCTTAGGAAAAAAAGAAAACTTTCAGAGTTAACTTTAAATTCCCAGTCCTTCCCCCTCAATCACCCGGCAGCCCCCCCCCACCTTTTTTTTTCTTTAAAGTGCAATTGCATTGTGTCTCACCTCCCCGAAAGGCTCGCGGCTCTCGCCAAAGAAAAGGAAAAAAGCCAACCCTTCGGGTGCCCCCTCTGCTTCCAGCCGCCTCTCCCACATTCTCAGACAGTTTTATTAAAATTTTCAGACAAAAGAAAAACAAAAATGGCAGCCTGGCTTATTTTTAAAACAGGACAGGGACGCCATATTCTGCAGATCTGCAAAAAAAGGGAGAAATCCGGCACTGGCCGCTCCACCGGGCCGGCAGCAAAGTGCGCGAACCGCGCCGTTTGCAATCCGTTTATTTGCATTAAGCCCCATGAATCATTGTTTACCGGAGAATTGCAGCAGGTTTGAATAGCCCGGCTTAAGAAAACACACGCACACACACACACATACACGCACTCGCACACACACACACTCAGAGACCAGCCCCAGACACGCCGCCCGAGACACTTCCTACCCCGCGAGCTGCCGCCGCCCCGGGCCCGGCCCCAGGCGCAGGCGGCCCCGGCCCTCCGAGCGTCCCGGCCCGGCTGACAGCGCCCGCGCCGGCCCGGCTCCCGCCCGCAACTCGGCGCAACTTTCCCGCGGGCGGGCGGGCGCCCCCGCCGCCGGCCCGCTCCCCGCGCGCCCCGGGCCCGCACGGACCTTGCAGTGCTGGAGGCGCCTCCGGGACGCGGCCGCAGCCCCGCGCCCGGCGGCCCGAGAAGGGCCGGGCTGGGGCTCCGGCTCCGGGCTCGGGCTCCCGCTCGGTGCGGAGCCGCGCGCAAACCTTCCGGGTCGCCTGCTGTTCACTTCTGGGTTCTGCAAGCGCCGAGGCGGCGGCGGCGGCGGGAGGCTGGGTCTGCGGCGCCGCGCGGCCCCCCGTGCGCTCCGCGAGCCCCTGCGCCAGCCGCCCGGCTCCAGGGTGGGGGGGCCGCGTCGGGCCCCCGCCTCTCCGGCTGCGCAGCCCGTCCGGCCCCGGGGCTCCAGCGAGTGGGCAGCGCCCGACACTGGCGACTGCGCGAGAGGAGGGGGCGGGAGGGGGCCGGCGGGGGCGGGCCGCGCGCTGGGGGCCCCGCTCGCGCCCCGGGGCCTCGTCTCGCGCTCGCCGCCGCAGCCGCCCAGCAAAGTTGCGCGGCGACCCCCGCCCGCGCCGCGCCGGAGGCAGAGCCACAAAGGAACTCCTCGCCCCCTCCGCCCGCCCGTGCGGCGCGGGGAGGGCACCGGCGCCCGGCCCTAGGACGGCCCCTTCCCCAGCGCGGGGGCTCCCGGGGCCCGGGCGGCCGCGGCCATTGTCCCGCCCAGGCCCGGCCGCCGCCTCGCCACCCCTCTCCGGGTGATGGCGGCCGGGGACCCGGGCCTGGCGGGCAATGGCTCTGACCGGCCGAGCCCACGCGGTACCAGGCTGCTCCGAGGGGGTTCTCTCCCGAAGCCTGCAGGCTGGAGGGGGCCCCCAGAATGGACTCACACCTGATAACAAATGTTCGAGCTCAAAATCCAGGCTGAGATTTTTTTTTTTAATCGAGGACATTGGGAGTGGAGACAGAAGTTTGCACAGGCCGGGCCGCCCCTTCCCACGCTTAGGCCTGAACCCCCAAAGGCCAGGGCAGCTGGAGGCTGAGAGCGGATCTTCTTGAAGTCTATCAGAGGTGGCACCGGCGATCCCCTAGCTCCAGACCTCAGAGCCATCTGTGTGACTCCTCCTCCCACCTCACCCTCCCCAGCCAATCAGTCACCAAGTCCTCCTGATTCGGCCTCCCGGGCCGTGTCAGTTTCAAAATTTCACTTATAGGAGCCCGCTGCTCCTCTCACGGGCCGATTTCTGTGCACACAGGCCACCCAGTTCCTAGACCTGGATGAAACAGAGGTTGGCCTCCCCTCAGGGAGCACTCAGTCCCTGGAGAAGGACACACAGAGAAACCATCATCTGTGTTCCAGGAAGCATTCCACCTCCGTAAATACTGAGGACCTACTAAGCTTCAGACACTGCTGATTGGCTGGAAGTGCAGCTATGAACAAGTTGGACCGAGCTCCTGCCTACCTGCCTGCATGGAGGATCCAGTCTAGCACGGGTTGGCAAACGCTGGGGGCAACTGGAGGACAGGACCCAGAGAGGCTGTTTGTTCTCTGGGTCCAAGTGCAGTGCCCTACAAGGGCAGAAGCACCTTACGTGTGACATGAAATAGAATTACAAGGCACAAAACACCCAGTGAGAACACTGGGGATATCACTCTAGAAGAGTGGGAACGGTTTTCAGAAAGTGACTGGCAGGTAGGGAAGAAAAGAGGTCTTCCAGCTCCCAGAAATGAGAGTGGTAACAGTACCAACTCATCGTGGAGTAACCCCATGACATGATACATCAATAAATGGGGATGAAAAGACCAACCACCTGTGCAGAATGGAGGGGGGAGTTAGTGCCCTTCTCCCCAGGTGTGGGCTAGTACTTCCATCCAAAGAGCATGACAGGGCGAAGGAGGGAGCCGAGGGACTCACTGCTGCCTCGGCCAAGTGATCCAGGCCATTTGCAATCGTGAATCGTGTCCATAGTACGTACACTTGATATTGTGTGATAAAAAATGACACTTTGGGGTCTTCTCAATAGCCCATAAGCCCAGACTTGCCATGGGAAAAACAGTAGTGGAGCATCCAACAAAATACCTGAGTGATACTCTTCAAAACTGTCAAGATCATCAAAAGCAATAAAAGTCTGAGAAACTGTCATAGCCCAGAGAATCCCAAAGAGACATGGCAAGTAAATGTAAGTTGGTATCCTAGATACAATACTGGAAAAGAAAAAAATGGGGAGACATTAAAAAAATAAATTTAGATAAGCCATACACTAGTATATCAAAACTGTCCATCAATAATTGTAACAGATTATAACATAGTAATGTATTAGTGATAAAGTGCCAGGAGTAGATACAGGAGAACCTCTGAAATGTCTTCTCAGTCTTTCTGGAAATCTAAAAATATCCTAAAACACTGGACATGGTGATACATGCCTGTAATTGTAGTACCTGGGAAGCCGAGGCAGGATTACTGTGAGTTCAAGGCCAGCCTGAACTATATAGTGAGACCCTGTCTGAAAAACCAATCCCCTCTCAAAAAAAAATCCTAAAACATGGTTTATTAAAAAAAAGAATATTTAAAAATATACTAACTGTGGCATCACTGAGAAGCTCAATGAAATAATGTTCATCACAGCACCTGACATTCTAAAGGTTATCAAGATATGTGACCATCACCATTGTCATCCGCACTTAGAGAAGTTCAGAGGGAAGGGACGAGAGACGCCTTGCAGCCTTGGCTGCTGAAGTTGGGCCTTTGGGAGGGATTCCTGGGGGCATATAACAACCTGGTCCTGCTCTGCCTCACCTGCTCCTCTCTAATGCCCAGAAAGCTCTGCTCCAGCCAGCCCACGTGAGCACCACCTCAGACCTTGCCAACTGCCTTCTTCAGGCATTGGCTCACGCTCCTCCCTCTGCCTGGAACACAGTCCCCTGCTCTTTGACCCCACCTTCCCAGGACACAGTCAACTCAGCCTTCAGGTTTTAGCTTCCATACTATCTTCAAAAACCTTCCAGTGCTTTCCAAGATGCTGTGGCAGCTGGTCTGAATGGAGGAAGTGTGGCATCAGGTGTAGGACACCAGGATGGAGACTCATAGCTTTTTACCACACCTCTCCCCGAGATCCAGCCATGCCAGATGCTTCCCTGTCCTCAAACACACCACCATGCCTCCTGCATCAGCTCATGTTTCTGCCTCTTCCTGCGATTCTCAGTCCTTTCTCCTATCTCTTCTCTCTAGCTGACACCTACTCACCGACGCTCAACTCAGATACCACCTGCTCTATGGAGCCATTCTGTGTCCTCTGCATGGAACAAGGTACTTTGCTGTGGGCCCCAGACCTCCATGGTCCTCAGGTCACACTGCTGGCAAAGCACTTTTCATCAGAGCAAATACTTGCCAGGTAGAGAGATGAAGGATGGGGTGCAAAGCAAGCCCACGTCAAGCTCTCTGGTGCTGAGACGTTTCTTATTCCCTTCTAGGAAGACCTTCATGGCTGACCTCCTGCCCATTAACTTTGGCTGTCTAACCCCTACCTACAGTCCAGGGGTTGTGTCTGCAGATATTTGTCCCTTGCACTAGAGTAGATTCTTTGAGGAAAGAACAATTCCTTATGTTTTCTGTTTTTTACTCACTCAACAAGTATATAAGATGCCTTCATTCAACAAGTCTGTGAGGGCCTAGGCCCTGCCCAGATAGACAGGGGAGTAACAAAAAACTCTAACCCTCGAGAACAATGACAGGGGATTTTTTGCTCACTAATGCCACATGTGCCACCACAGGTGCTTAGCTTAGATACCATCTTCAAAAGCCTTCCAGTATCTTCTGAGATGCAGTAGCACAAGGTCTGAATGGAGGTAGTATGGCGTCAGGGGTGGGAAGCCAGGATGGAGACTCTCAGCAGTTTGCTCTAGCCACTCAGGAATTGAGGCCAGCAAGTCTCTAATGGCTAGGAGCTGAGCACCCACTGGAACTTGTGACTTTTTCAATTACCATGCCACAAAAAGAAAGGATAGAGGAGAGCGCATGAATTTTTCACTGTTTCAGTCTGGGAGTGATCAACACCACTTCTTACCACCCACTGGCCACTCTAATCACATGGCCCTCCCCTACTGCAAGGGAGTCTGGGACATAGTGCTCCCTGCGAAACAGGAGGAAAGTAGACATCAGTGACATGGGCAAATGCTCCCACAGGCTGTTCTAGGAGACAGAATTCTAGGACCACAAATTTTTAAATGTATTTGGGTCTCATAAGGGCTGGGAAAGAGAGATTTAAAGTGACTGGAAAATGCATGAGAACTGGTCAGGGAGAGCTTTCCGGAGGGAGCAACATTTGAGATGAGGATAGAAAAGAGCTGGGCAAAGAGTGTTTTGGCAGAGAGAACAGTACCTGAAGGAGATTGCAACACTGGAAGGACAGGCAGGACAGTGGAGCTGGGGTGGAGCGTGAGGGACGGGGAAATGACACGGAGGGATGGATGTCCCAGGCGGCCTTAGGTAGGTGATGTTTAAGGATTTTTGTTAAAGAGCAATAGGGAACATGGAAAGGGAGCGTTCAGTGAAGAAATGATCTGTGGTCCAAGTTTTCTTTAAAAGGCCCCTGAGGCCATGGGAGACAATGCACTGGACCCAGGGAGGCAGGGACCCAGTGAAAGATCTTCAAAGTCCTCCACATGAAGGACACTGGTGGCATCCGCTTGGGCTTTGACAACATTGGCCAGAGTGGAGAAAAGTAGACAAATGTGCGTCACTTTAAAGACTCAGCATTACCAAGACTTGGTGATTGATGGGTATAGAGAGTGCCTAGGAACTCCCAGGTACTTCAGCCCCCATCGTGTCCCTCTCAAGGCTGGCTTCATTAGTTGAGGACAGCAGCATGTCATATTGGGACCTTGAGGTCAAGAGAGTCTATCTCTTAGCCTGTAAGTCAAGCTAGCCATCCAAAGTGGGGAGTACCTCTCGTCAGCATGAAAAGCGACCTCAGGTACCAGCGCAGGTACTTTGTACTTAGGCCCTTCAAGTAGCTCTGAGAAAGAGGCTGGCAGAGGTATAATCCTCATTCACAGCTGGGAAAACCCAGATAGGAGCTTGGAGTCAGATCTCTAGAGAAGTCTTCCACCTCTTGGTCCAGAATTTGTTTCACTGCAGTGCCTGGCGCATGGCAAGTCTACATGGCGTGAGCCGAGTGGGTGAGGGAGGGAGGGAGGAGATGAGCGTCTGTCCATTCACTCTCTTTACCTTTGCTTGTTTGTTTTTCTCAAGGACACTACAGAGTTATATTCACAGGTTAGATTTAAGAATCCAGCAGTCCTGGGCTTTGAAGCCAGCTTGATCATTTACAGGCTGGTGTTTTTAGGCAAATTTTTTCTGTCTCTGGGTTTCGGTTTTCTCACGTGCAAATTGGGTGTGGTAATTTATATCTCATAAAACAGGCATTAAAATAAAATATGTGATCGGCATGAGGCAGTGCACACCTGTAATGCCAGCACTCTGGGAGGCTGAGGCAAGTCAATTCCAAGTTGGAGCCCAGCCTAGGCAGTTTAGCAAATTAGCAAGAGCTTGTCCCAAAAATGATGAAAAAAAGCAGTTCAGTGCAAAGGCCCTGAATTCAGTCCTCAGTTCTGCAAATAAGAGACAGAAAAAAGAGGAGAGAATGAATATGTAATATGTATGTGGATTATCCTGGAGTAATGTGACCAAGTATTCTCCAGGAGTCTGTTCCCACCTCAAATGTCCCTGGAAAATCTTCCTTAAGAACTCCAGCCCACACTCCCTCAGCTTCCCAATCTCTACTCCCTCCACACTCCCCAAGTTATGGCCCAGAAGAGACTGGTAGTTCGACCCCAGACTGGCTGCTCTGCCAGCTTAAGGCAGTGGTGTAATTCACTGATGTCCATGCAAAGCCCTCCACTTTTCTGAGAAGCAGGGAGGAGCAGAGAGACTGAGCATGTAGTCCTCTGCTAAGCAGAGACATCCATAGAGATTTGGGTAACTACATTAGTCATGAGCTGAGCTGGAAACAGAGGTCCACACTGCCCTACATAATAAAATGTAGGAGATTATGATCTCCAAGTCTCTGCATGGTTTGGTCCTCAACCAGACTCATCTTCCCCCCGACCTCTGTTTCCAGCCATATAAGGCTCCTGTGAGTTGAAGAAAGGCATGTTTCCTTTTGTCACAGGACATTTGCACAGGTATGCCCCTCTTGGAATGTTCCCCCACCGCCACACTCACAGCCAAAGAAACTCCTACCTATCCACCCTGCCATGGCCCATAGCCACATCCTGGGGCTGGCCTTCTGCTACCTTCAGGATGTTTCCATAGTTTTGTGGGCCTCTCCTCCTTTTGCACACTTATCCTAGATTCAATTATTCAGGTTTCCAGTAGTCTGACACCACATTATTAATTTCATATACATTTGTTCATTAGTATAATAAAAAATGATGGAAATCAAATTTCTGATAGTGAAAGGGCTCAGAAAATGAACATGTTAACATAAGTGTTATCTTGAAGTGAGGAGTGATGTATAAAATGTGGGAACCTGAGGAAAGAGGTGACTGGGTGCCAGTAGCTGAGGGACTTGTGAGGACAGAGCTAGCTCCACTTTCTGCTCTTCACTTTGCTATAATACTACCCAGGCCCTGTCTCCTTGAGTCTTTAGCCAACAAACTGCACACTGCATGGCAGGTTGGCACCAGGTTGGCACTGAGAGAGTAAAGACAAGCAGAGGAGACAGAGTACAAGTGCCCTGGGAGCAGAAAGTTGGAGTTAAAAGTGTCCAGGACTTTGTAAGACACCGGACACCATCGTATTTCCACAAGATTTAACATGGGAAATTCCAGTCAAATGTCATCTAAATCTCAAAGGACTGGGAGTCTGGGCTGCAAACAGGAAGAATGCTACAACTGATTAGCCATGTCTGTCACAGGTAGCGAGAGCCCAGTGGCCAGCCAAAGTCAGTGGCCCGCGGGGCTGCAGTTTAGCTGGGTGTTTTTTCATCGGGGGTAAAGACTGTGTCAGTCATCTTTTGTGTCTCTGCCATCAGTAGTGAGGTGGGGATTGTGGGATAGAGGGGGTAGCAGGGCAAAGGGCAAGGTACAGGACAGAACCAACAGCAGGTCAGCACCCCAGCTAGGTGGGCAAGACATGTGTGGCGCTAGGTCCTGACTCTGTTAAAACCCTGAGTGAGTTGAGCCTCAATTTCTCACCTGAGAAATGGGCCAATAGTACCCATGGGAACCTATAAAGCAAGAATGGGAGGGTTTGAGGTCAGGTGCTAAAGGTCTAAGCCTTAGTTCCTCTTGGATTTAGAACCTGAGGAGATTCCAGTCTTCTTGTTTATAAATAGGGATAGTAATCCCTCCTTCAAGGACAATATGGGGTTAGAAATAAATATACTCCACTATTTGCCAAACATGTAAGCCAGGCACCTGCAAGGATTCTTATGAGCAGACCTGGCCCTGAGAAGGTAGGAGTGCCTAGCGCAGCTCCCAGGGTGTGGCCAGGGGTCCAAGAAGGGTAATTCTTTTCCTATAGGATCTAAGGAGTTCACGGGAGGGCTGTGTCATCTACAAGACACCTTTGCAAAGTGAGGCTGTCTGTAGAAACTACAGCTCTTCCCCAGCTGGGCAGGTAGTGTTCCCAAAGCACCACACAGCAAATCTGTACCCAGTTCCCTTTTATGGCTGGCCTGGGGGATGTTAGGGGGTAGAAGTACCCTAATGAAAGGGCAGACAATTACTTTCCCTTATAATTACCATTTGCAGTAATTAAATAATAATAGGCTTTTGTAGGCCCTGTGAACTCAAAGCAGCCCATATCCCAACATCTGGTTCCCCTTCCTTCTGCCAGGAATGGAATGCCCACAGGGACAGAATAGAGAAATTGAGGCAGAGGGGAAGAAGGCCAACTAAGCCACATACAAAGAAATGTCCCAAAGTTGCAGATAGCTGGAGGCCTGTGCTTGGGTCTCCAGCTCCCCTGCTCATGTGCTTATGGTATCAGTGATTCACCCCCTCTGTAGGCCTCAGTTTCCCATCTACAAAATGAGATGAAGCTAAGCCATAGGTGTGTCGTTCTAGGTTTTAATCTGATCATGCATAAGGATATTGGCTTTTTTGGGTTTTTGGGTTTTTGGGTTGTTGTTTTTTGTTTTTTGTTTTTGTACACCTGGGGTTTGCAACGGACAGAAATCTATCTTAGGGTAGCAGGTAAGCAGAAAAAAAGGGAGTTACAAATCCTCCAAGAAAGGGTTGAATAACCAGTCTCAGTGCTATAGGTAGGGTTTGTAATGCCCATGTGTTAAAAGCATGGTGCCCAGCTTGGCACTGTTGGGAGGTGGTAGAACATTGATGAACTAGGATCTGGTGGGAGGCCTTCTGATCACTGGGGACATGTCCTGGAAGGGGACACTTGGATCAAGTTCCTTCTTCCCACACTTTACATCTTGGCTATGACATAAGCAATTTTTCATTCTGCCTCATACTCCCACCTTGAGATACTGCCTCACCACAGACTCCAAAGAGTGGGGCCAGGTGACCCCCTCAAACAAACCAGATATAGCCAATGGTGCAGCACCTATAAGGTCCCAAGGCCACTTCAGGGATGAAGTAAGAGAAGAGACCAGGCCCAGAGGAAGGAGGGGGCACTAGGCAGGCAATGTAAGGGTCATTCACTAGACAAAAGTCCTACATGTGACCCATAGAACAAAGAAGGGAAAGTGACATAATGCCAAAGGGAGGACAGAAATCAACAGGGATGCAAAAATGCCAGAGGTGGGGAAGGCTTGACTCCAGACCACAGCCAGAGTTGGCTACCCAGTCCTGTTTGCTCATAACCTTCTGTGTGCTACACCAACATAGAGAGGAGAAGTTCCCAGGCTTCTCTACAGCTAGGTGACATGTGTCATGACTGGATGAGGATTGGCGCTGCCTGCCAAACCCCTTCTTTCTGGGAGCAGCAGCTTCTTCCCTCTGGGAGCAACTCTAGTGGGAACTAGAAAGCTGCAAACCCAAGCCAAGTGAATCATAGTCCTTATCCTGGTCTTTCCCTGGAAGTTATCTTCATCCATGACCTCAGAAAAAGCCACCAGAAAGAACAGAAGTCCTGTGCTGGGAAGGGCAGTGTCCCCCTGCCTGGTTCCAGCCACCTCGAGTTTGGCCCAACTGCAGGCCCTTCTTTCATGCTGGTTACAAGCACCAAATTCTCCTTTGGGAAAGTGGATTCATTTCCAGGGCTGTCCTAATGGATTGCCACAAATTTGGTAGTTTAAAAGAACAAGGATGTATTCTTTCATACCTCTGGAGGCCAAAAATCCAGCTTCAGGGTGTCAATCAGCAGGGTTGGGCTCTTCTTAAGGTTCAAGGGTTCCTTGCCCCTTTCGTATTCTGGTGAGTGCAGAACTTTGACCTTTGTGTTGGTCTGCACGTGACCTTCTCCTCTTCTTTCTTTAGCGGGACACTTGGCATTGGATTTAGGGTCCATCTGGGTAAACGAAGATGATCTCATCTCAAGATCCTTAACTTCATTACATCTGCAAAGATCCTTCCATTGAATAAGTTTGTATTTCTGAGAAGTAGGACGTGGCCATATGCTTTGGGGCACCACCATTGAACCCACTGTAGCAAATCTATGTCCCTTGTAACCAAAACTACCCTCAGCAGCTCAGTATTACATAGCACAAAGTTCAGTTTAACTTGTTTGTGGTTTTGCTGTTATTATCTTGAGTGGGGGGAGTAAATTTTCATCTTCAAATAATTTCAAATATATAGACAAGTTTCAAGAGTAACAAAAACTACCCAGTATCTTTAACCCAGGCTTGCCAGTGATTTATATTTTGTCTTATTCACTGTCATTCTCTCTAGCTTTATCTAAATATATTTACACACAAACACACACACACATATACACTTCAATGGAACACCACGCCCATTTTACACTAAATATTTCAGAGTAATTTCGTAAGTACAGCAGTAGCTTTTTAAAACAAAAATACAATCATGAAAAACAGGAAATATAACATTACAATTCTGTTGTCTAGTCCATATATATATTTTTTTCCCTAGTCTAGGGTCCAATCCATATTTCACATCTTTTTAGTCTCCTTTAATCTGAAACAATTACTTAGTCTTCCTCTGTCTTCTTAACCTTGACATTTTTTTCAAGATTCCAGCGTCCAGTTATTTTGTAAAATGCCTTTCAGTCCAGGTTTGTCTGATGTTTCTTCATGACCAGAATCAGACTATACTTTTTAGAAGGGATGCCACTGAAGGTTGTACACTTCCTCCTTTTCCTATGTATACAGATTTTTATGTTTACAGCACACGTTTGCAGTATACAGTGGTTAAGTTTAGACTAAAAGGAGCTGGTCCGTGTGTGACACACATCCTTTTCTTAAGTTTGTCCTGTATCCTCCACTCCCTCCCTGCTCCTTGAGCTCCTTTCCATTTTCAAATGCTCTCTCTCTCTCTCTGTTTTCTTCTCCCAATTCTTTTTTTAAAATTGTATTGAAAAAAAGGTAAAATGGAATTTCATAACAAAATAATAGGAGAATAGCAATAGTTAATAAATTGCATATTGTCATCTTCAGAGTAGTTACTCATAGTACAAGATATGGGCATAAAAATTCTACAATTGATAACGTATACTTCTAAGAGCATTTGACACTCAAAACAAATCCTTCATTTTATTTGTTAACATTTCCCCTTCTATATGACACAATTATTTTAAAAAATAACCACAAATGATAATAGCCATCAAAGAAACACAATTATGCCGGTAATGATATAAGAAAATATACTATGTTAAAATGTTATAAAAAAGAAAACATAATGGGCTGATGACTTTTAACTACATTAATATAGTTTTTAAAAGAAAGGGGGAAATATAGAAGTACACATTGCTCTGCACTTAGAGATGCAGAGTTACTTTACAGTTACTGTTTTTGTGACTTAGCTTCTATAAATTTCTCATGGTTTCATCAAAATTAATCTGCTTCCTATGTTCATATTTAATAAAAGTAGCCAGATAAATAAATCATGTTTATAAATGATAAAAATATAGTACTTATTAACTTTAATTTAGAAAAGCTTCACATGAATAAAGTATCTAGTTTAAAAAGTCTTAAATATAGGAGTAATTCTGGACAAGACTCATACAAATCTTCTTTTGCAATATTTATTATTATTATTATTAATGCTGTTAAGGATGCAACCCAGGGTCTTGTGCATTCTAAGGATGAGCTCTACCACTGAGCTACATTCCCAGCCCCTTTCATACTAAGTGTAAGAAATCATAGTGCTGCTCATGGCTTTGAGAAGGGGATTCATACTGATTCAAACATTTCTAGTCCAACTATCTCCCCAAGAGTTAACCCTATCATATCACAGCGACACATGCATATCCATGTTTATAGCAGCACAATTCAGAATAGCTAAATCTTAGAAGTGGCCTATATGTCCATCAACAGATAAATAGATAAAGAAAATGTGGTACTTGCACACAAAGGAATCCTAGGCTGCCATAAAGAAGGATAAACTTGAGGCATTTGTAAATGAATGGATGCACCTCAAGACTATAATGTTAAATGAAAGCAATCAGATACACAACGTGGCTTCTCTTATATGAGAAACCCAAAATACAAATAAAGGGGAAAGGATATAATAGGAAGTAGAGAGAGCTTTCTCAAATGAGAAGGGAAACAAGAAATGAAAGGAGGAGGATGGAAGGGAGGAGAAGGGAGTGGAAAAAGATAAGATGAAGATGCAAATAGAGATTTTGTAAATGAGGAGGAGACCAAGAGTTGGAAGGAGCAGGGAGGTATAGAGCACACAAAAAAATTAAGATATGCTATGTTCATGGACCAGCGCCCCACAATAAATGCGATCATTATGTACTGCAAACAAACCCAGTACTAATAAAAAAGAGAACAAAAAGTCTTCACTAAATTATATTTACCGGAAAACTCATCAACTATTTCTATTATAGTTAAAAAAACAACTTCTGATGTTTTGCCTTTTTTATGAAAACGGACAAAAAGGGCTGAACATGAGCATTATTTCCTCCGCTGTCTTTGAAGAGTATCCAATTCTTGATGAAGACGATCGCGGCATTCAGCCATTTCCCCTTTATTCCCTTTGGCAGCATAAGACTAGAATATTCTGTTGTTTCTCCAGCTCTCTTCTTAGAGATTTGATTATTTTCTCTATGTAAATGTTCCTTTCCTTACAGTTTGCTGTTACAGCGTTAATGAACTTCATAGTTTTTGTGCACCAACCTTCAAGAAGGAATTTTAAGGCTTGCTATTTTACTGTGCAGTGAACAGGGCTCATTTCGAATATTTTTGTGTCTGATTGACCTCACCTGAAACTTCACACTTGACAAAAGACAACTCAGTGTGAAAAAAATTGTCACATACAGTAGAGAGCAAAATCTGAACAGATTACTCTTTGGGTCACGCAGTGCTTCAAACGTTGAGGTTAACTTTTCAAACACCACCCCTACTGCAGGCACGGCTTCTTGTGGAGCCGGCATTTCATTTGCGAAAGTCTTTTCACTCTTACTTCTTTATTCTGCAGCATTTCCCATCAGTGAAGTGATACAGAAAAGAATGAGCACATTTTCGCCAAGTTGCAAAGTGTCACACGTGGGGGGAAAGCTCCAGGTAGTTACACACGATGTCAGATTTAAACTAACTCAGGCTCAATTTCTTTCCCATCGTTGCTTATTTTGAGTCTCCTCTTTCCATGCAAGGACATGTAACACAACAGGGGTTTGAGACGCGGGCTGCACCAGAGTTAGCAGGACTGAGAAGAACTAAATTGAATTTGCTCTGAAGACAAATACACACGGCAGAGTCCACATATGCCACAGTTGACTGCATTCCTGCAAACTTCCCAAATAAGTGTGTACTTTGAACTCAACATTTATTAAAAGATAGTTAAAATTTGCTAATTTAAGGGCTGAGGATATAACTCAGTGGTTGGAGTATTTGCCAAACATGCTCAGGACCCTGTGTTTGATCCCCAGCACTTCCTCACAAAAATTCTAACTTGAATCATATGTATGTATATGTTCATATATACATATATTATTGTTCATAGGTACATACATGTGTATTATGTCTATATAATATATAGTGAATATATAATTAAATCTAACAGGTAATTAGAGACATTGCATAGATGATTTCAGAGAAGACTGATACTGGTTGTTGCTGCCACAAGGCAATAATAAAAAGCAAATAACTTTTAGTTCATATTACTTTTTTTTGGTATTGATATTGAAACCACAGCCTTCCCACTGAGCTACATCACCAGTCTTTTTAAAATTTAATTTAATTTTTTTATTTTGAGGCAAGATCTCACTAAATCACTAAGTTGCCCAGGCTGGGCTCAAACTTGTCATCTTCCTACCCCTGCTTCCCAAACTTCTGGTGTTACAGGTATATGCCACCACACCTGGCATTTATTGTTGCTGTTTTTTGTTTTTGAAACAAGGTCTCACTATGTAGTTCAAACTGGCCCGGAACTCACTATGTAGCCCAGCGTAACCCGGAACTTGTAATGATCCTCCTGTCTCAGCCTCCCAAGTGTTGGGATTACAGGAATACACCACCACACCTGGGAGTTGTTTTTGAGGCAGTCTCACTTTGTAGTGCAGGCTGGCCAACATGACTGCAGTACAGGCTGGCCTTGAACTCACAGCAGTCATCCTGCCTCAGCTTCCAAAGTGCCTGGATTATTGACACTATTTTAAATTCTGTAAAAAATTTCATTTGGCCTTTAACTGCCAGCATCCTGAGCAAACAAGTCCCCATCACACACACACACACACACACACCGCACATCCCTGATTTAGTACATCAGGTGAGGAAGCACATGGTGTCGTTTTATCCCAATATTGGTGATGTTTACTTTGACCCCTTAGTAGATACCTTTGTAACTAAAAAATCATATGAGAAGGTATTTTGGGACCACGCTAATAGCCTGTTGCTCATCAGGCTTTGCCCACGAGTAATACCATCCTTCAGTGGTTTTCTAACCCATTCTGTCAGTATTTAGTAGTTGGCTTTTCACTGTAGGGAAAAAACGTTTTCTTCTCCTCAATTTATGTACTTATTTATGTCAGTATTGACTCACAGATTTCTGCTTTTTTTCAATGGGTTATAAATTATTATTAATTTTTATTTTTAAATTTTCCCTGATTTGGCCAGTGGGAGCCTTTTCAAGTTAGCTCTGATGTTCTTTTGACATATTCCCATCTTTCTTTACAGCAGTTCCTTACTTTCTGGTGTGAACCAATATGGATGTGAATATACCATGTGTATATGTATCATAAGTATATGAGTACCATGCAAATGATCTAAGTGTATGATTACAAGCAAAATGAGTACCAGAATGACCTAAGTACTAGAGAGAATGTTTGAAGCTATCACTGGGGCCTATGCCAAGACTATTGTGGCAGGAGAAAGCAAACCTGAGCTCTACTTTTGACTTTGTCTCTAACTCCCCACCAGAGTGAGTTTGCTGCCTTCTCTGTCCAGTAGTATAACTACTCCTGTGTATGACCATCTTGGTGAACAGAATTTGGTATTAGCACAGCAACACAAATTAGGGGATGGAGGAAGTGGTGCCTACATTCCAATGGTTCTCCCAGTGCCAAGGAACCATGTCCATGCTTCCCCCGCCCACAACCAAC
This sequence comes from Dolichotis patagonum, assembly GCA_004027295.1. NCBI lineage: Eukaryota > Metazoa > Chordata > Mammalia > Rodentia > Caviidae > Dolichotis > Dolichotis patagonum. The sequence continues at coordinate 29,677 of PVJX010014906.1, forward strand.
ACATATCTTTTTGTAAACCACTCCCCTGATACTCGTTTGCTTAGACTGCTATAACAAAATGCTCAGATTAAGTGGATCAAACCACAGATATTTGTTTCTTACAGTTCCGGAAGATGGAAGTCCAAGATCAAGATCCAGCAGGGTTGGATTCTGGCCAGGTCACTCTTCAGCTTAGAGAGGGAAACTTCTCACTGTGTCCTCACTCAGCCTTTTCTTCATGTAAACACATAGTAAGAGAAAAAGGGCTCTTCTACCTCTCCCTTTTTATTAATTTTTTTCCTAGTGATCACCAGTCCTATGGCTTAGAACCCCATTCATGCCTTCATTTAACCTTAATTACCTCAGTAAAGTCTCTATAGTCACCCTGGGAGTTAGGGCTTTAATAAATAAACTGTGAGGGGACGTGGTGCATAATTTTCCCTTTGTTATAGCTATGTGCCTATGACTGTCTTCCTGGCTGCACTGATTGGCTAAAGAGGAAGCATCTGAGCCAAACTTGGCCAATCAAATCACCTCACTTTCCTCATCTACAAGAGTGATCCAGCCAAGGATACATGACAGAAGTTGGCTTCCCAAGGTATTTTATTTTTTAATTAAGAACAAGAATGATAAATTTTTTAAAAACTTAAAAAGATTAAATGGTAAATATTTTTTGTTTGGGGGATTGCTATGATTTGAATGCTCCCTCTAAAACTCACATTGGAATTTTCGTCATTGTAACAGCATTAAGAGGAGGCACTTTTAAGAGGTGATGCCGTGAAGACTCCTCCATCATGGGTGGGATAGGGGCTGTTATGAAAGAAAGAGATCAACCTCTTATAGCCCTCTGCCAAATAGTACCTTCCACCCTGTCTCAGTGCAGTGAGAAGGCCCTTGTCAGATGCCAGCATATTGATATTAGGCTTCCCAGCCTCTGGAGCTGTGAGCCTGTGCATTTCTGTCCTGTATAAATCATGCAGAATTCATGGACCCTAATTCTAGCACATGGTTCCAGCATCTATCTGTGGATGGGTGGGAGGGATTTGGGGTTGTTTCCTACATAGAACCTCTCTAAATTACCTAGGCTGGATCAAGTTTGCAAGCCTGCCTCAGCCTTCTAAGGCATTTTCCACCATTCTCAGCAGTTCTCTATTTTTATTGAAGTTAAATTTTTTTAAATTTGTACATGACTGTAGTACATAATGCTTACATTTCTTGTAGGGAGTTGATACATGTAAAAAACACGTCTTAATTCCTTTTTTCACCCCTTCCACTCTGCTCCCTCCTTCTCTTGATTTCCTTCTCATCTGAGAAAGATCTCCCTACTTCCTATTATCTATCTTTTCTTTTCTCTTTATTTATATTTTGTGTTTTTCATATAAGAGAAAGCACACAATATTTAGCTTGTGTATGATTTCACTTAACTTTATGGTCTCAAGGTGCGTGACTCAATTTTATCTTGCTTCATGGCAACATCATATTCAATTGTATACAAATACCATATTTTATTTATCCATTCATCTGTTGATGGACATATAGGTCACTTTCAAGATTTATCCATATGAATTGTGCAGCTATAAACATGAGGATGCATGTATCACTGCAATATGATACTTTTGAGGACGATAATTAGAAGGGGAATAGCTGGATCAAATGGAATTTCCAATGTTAGTTTTTTAAAGGAATTTCCATGCTGATTTCCATAGTGATTGTCTAACTTACATTCCCACCAAAAATGTAGAAAGGTTCCTTTTCCTCCACAGCTTTTCAGCATTTCCTATTTGATTTTTCAATGATAACTATTCTTTTTGGGGTAAGATTCAGTGTTGTTTTAATTTACATTTCTCTAATGCCCATATTGGCCATTTGTACTTCTTCTGTGAAGTGTCTGTTCATTTAGTTGCCCATTTTTTGAATGAGTTTTTTATTTGGAGGGCTCTAATTTTTAGCTTTTTATATATTCTAGAAATTAGTTTTCAGGATAGCTGGCAGAAATTTTCCTCATCTGAGGTTGTCTTTTCACTGTCTTTCACTGTTGACTGGTTTTTTGGGGAATTTTTTTTGGTTTGTTAGCTTTTGGTTTTTGCTCTACAGAAGCTTTTTAATTTGATTTGATCCTATCTGTTGATTCTTGGTACTATTTCTTATGCAACTGGAGTTCTGCTCAGAAAATCTTTGCCTATGCCTATGATTTCAAGAGTTTTATCTATTTTGTCATCTAGAAGGTTAAATGTTTCTGTTTTAACATTTAGTTCTTTGACCAATTTTGATTTTAGTTAAATACATGGTGAGAGATATGGATCTAGATTAAATCTTCTGGGTGTGGATAGTCAGTTTCCCCAGTACCATTTAATAAAGAAGCCAGCTTTCCTCCAGTGTTTATTTCTGGTCAAATAGTCAAATGTTCTTAGAGTTGTTTCTGCATCTTCTATTCTGTTCCATTGATCCTCATGTCTATTTTTGTGCCAGTCTCACACTGTTTTTATCACTGTAGCTTTGTAGTATAACTCGAAGTCCAATAATGTGATGCCTCCTGCTTTGCTCTTGTTATCCATGATTGCTTTAGCTACCCTGGGTCATTTCTGGTTTCATGAAAATTTTAGGATTTTTTTCTCCAGTTCTGTGTGCAGGAAAGAAAAAAGTAGAATTATTATTATTTGCAGAAGACATGATTCTCTACATAGAAGACCCCAAAAAATCCATTAAGAGACTCTTAGAATTATTAACCAAATTCAGCAACGAAGCAGGACACAAAACCAACACACTTCTGGATGACTAGCAGTCTCTCCAACCTCCATCTCTCACCTCAGCTTCTCTTTGGGTGTCAGCATCCTTCCTATGCCCCAGGCCTTACAGTGAAGCCTGCAGCTATGGCTCCTCCTAAGTGGAGCCAGCCAGTGTAGGAAGGATGCTGACATTCAAAGAGAAGCCGAGGCCAGAGACAGAGGCTGGAGAGAGACTTTTGGTTACCCTGAAGTGCCTGCTGGGATCAAGCTGTCCTTCTCTAGTATTGCTCTGTCAGCTCCTCATAACAACCACAGTAAGAATAGCCAATAATTACTATGTACCAGGTTCTTTTTAAAACTCCTAACAGATATTAATAGTTTTCAAGCTTAAACCATAGCCTATGTCAGGGTGAAGAGTAGTCATGAAATCCTTTTAAGAAATGGGTACCAATATTTTTAAATAAACAAAATAGGCTTCTCTAGACCAGACTAAACTAGAACAAAAAATATCAGTGCATATCACACATAGTAAGGACAAATGGTGTTTTGTAGACTTGTGTTTTACATTTATGTATGTACTGGGTCATGATATAAAATATCTTTCTTACTGTGAGCTACTTTATTTGCCCTAATTCACTGACTCCACCCCATAACCCAATGAAGGGGGTATCACTTTAAGCTCTGCTCTAAAGATAAGGAAAATCGCAGCAGCAAAAGGTGACCTCACTTGCTGTTGGCTACATGGCTAGGAAGTGGTCCAGTCGCTGTCTGTAACACCCCACCCCCACCCCCAGCACACACAGAGAGAGAGAGAGAGAGAGAGAGAGAGAGAGAGTCTGGCTTCTGGGTCTCACTCTAAGATCTGTATTAATATCCTTTTAATACTTCAATGACTTCCTTTTTGACTTAAGCTTCTTCAGGTTGTATTTCTGTGCTGTGAAAACCCTAGAGACTTAAACAATTGAATGAAGGTGGAGAAAGTCTGAAAAGAGTTCACAAAAATTCTCTGCTTGCCTACACTTTAGTCAAGTTCTTGAATCTCCTCCTAGGTCTCTCTGTGCATTTCATTGTAAACCAAGTTTCACAGGAACCATGCTAAATTGGTTTGGTGAGAGTTCCCTATCCTTGACATCTGTCCTTCCTTCATATCTAATCAGTTCCTCATCTTCTACCATCTCCCAGGAATGTAGAATGGCATCTGATCTGGACTGTCTTCAGCAACAACGCTATTAAATTAGTTTAACCAGGGACTCCTCTTCATAGCTTTCCATCCATTTATCCCACCCAGCTCCTTGGCTATAACTTCCACTTTTCCATACTGTATTTGCAGCTGAGGACAACCAACTCCCCTATTGCAAAATAGCATTGCGGTGGACCATATCTATTGTGATGGTGCTGAATGAAGTTTGCCTTACATCCTTCCAAGAGTCACTTCACTGGATAATTTATTTCTTTAGTGGGGCACTGGATTTGGAAGAAGAGGCAGGTCCTGGTTCAGCCGGGAGCTGGCTAGAGAACTTCTAGGGGTTCTGCATTTTTCTAGGTCTCTGTTTTTCTCCCCAGGTAAGTGAAGATGGTGATAATGTCTCCCTCAAACAACTAGGAAAGGACTGATCCTGTCTTTGAACTTGAGTGCCTGGGAGGTGGAGTGGGGAGGAGCAGGAATTGCTTTTACAAAGGTGTTAAAGGAAGCACTGGTCAGGACATGGAGAGATTAGCCAACTGGAATTGAGGATGGGAAACCTGGCAAAGCAGGTGTCATGGGGCCTTACAGCCCAGCTGATGAGAATGGAAAGATTTCATTAGTCATGGAGAGTCTGGGGCGGTTCCCCAGTGTCCTAAGATATAGACAAGCATTGCCTATGAATGAAACGTGAAGATTCCACAGTATGGTGCCTCCTTCACAGGCGGCTTACAGAAGATCAGTCAAGAATCTTGAACCTGTGACCCAGGACTGGAGTAGAGAATGGGGAGGCCCAGTGTCTGACCTCAGCAGAGGTCTCTGCTGTTCCCAGGGCTGCACTGTGAGCACCGTGCAGAACAGGAAGCCAAGAGCTGCTCAGAGGGCAGGCAGCTGTGGGGCCCCCTCTGGGAACCCAACCTTTGATCTCCCTGGAAGCACAGGGATCCCATTTCCTGCATCTCAGAAGGACTTCCCAGGAAGTACTGCGCAGGGCACAGGGCCCAGCCCCATTGGACAGATGGGGACAATGGTGCTGTGAGTGGCACAGACCCACACAGGCAGCCTGTGGAGAAGTCAAGACCAGCATCTGGGCCACAGCACTCCCTTGCCCTGGACCTCTCCGTTCCTCCTGTTTCCTCTCACTCAGCAGGGAACCAGTAGGGAGGGCCATCTCCTTCCCCTCTGTGCTGTGGGGTGTCTGCTTTCTGCCAAAGCCCAGTGAGTTCAAAGGCTCCTGGCTGGTTGGGATCTAGACAGTACAAGCTGGAGAAGGGTCTTTAAACCACAAAGACTACTTTATCCTTTGAGATTTTAAGTGGACAGAAGCCAGTTTCCTAAAGTTCTTCCTTCTGATGTGGCCCTTAGGAAAAAGGATGACCTGGAAAAGATGGGAGTGGGAGGAAACTGAAGGTTTTTTGAGCTCTTGCTACTATACGCTGGGCTTGGAGCCAGCTGAATCTTTCATAGACATAACAACCTTCCATGGGAGGTGCTGATTTCTTTATTTTACAGTTGAGAAAATGGAGGGACAGGGAGACAAAGCAACTTGTTCAAGGCTACACAGCTAGGATTGAGCCTAAGTGTGTCTGATTCAAGGGCTTCAACAACATTGGACTGTAGGTCATATCAGGGCCCCAGGGAATGAGTTCTGGGTAATCTGAGTTTTACCACTCCACTCTTTCAACAAACACTTGCCAATTATCTGATAGAGCCCATGCACTTTAAGCACAGAGATAAAAACAACAGGCAAGGCTTATTTTGTAATTCCTATGTAATTGGCACTGTCCTGAGTATTTTGTCTACATGAACTCATTTAATTCCCATAACAATGGAATGATTATTAAATATGTGGACATTGGGAGAACTATTAAATATTTCCATCCTACAGGGATTAGAAAGCTAAGAGAGTGTATCTTAGTAGCATAGGCAGGCAGCAATGGAACTAGTGGTCAAACTCTGATGCCAGAGTCCATGCTCTGGACTGTACTGCCCTCAGAGGCCTCCACAAGTTGATGGTGTGGTGAGCAGACAATCTTGAATCCAGGACATTGTAATAAAGTGTGAAAAGTTGTGGGGAGTCTGGGTGTCTTAATTACTTTTTGCGTTGCTAAGACGAAACATCTAACACCCAAAGTTAAAGGAGGAAAGGTTTATTTCAGCTCACAGTTTGTAGAGGACTTAGTTCACAGTTGGTGGCTCCAAAGCAGGGTGAGGAGGCAGACAGGCACCGGAGAGCAATCAGGAGGCAGCAGCAGACAACTAGTGAAACAACAGAAGCAGCCAGCAGCCTTCTTTTGGTCTCTTATATTCCCTCAAAGTTATCAGTCTTTTGGGCAGGTAGCACTCACACACAGGGTGAGGCACCTTTACTACCAGCACCACATCCTTAATCCTAGCACCACACACCCTAGATGCAGCCACCTCCAAAAAGCTGCACTTGTGACTGCATGGGGCTTTGGGGTGGGGGTGGGGACATCTAGAACTGCGTCCTTGCCAAGGAAGGGCAACCAAAGCTGCCCTGAGTGGTCAGTAGGGCTTCTGAGAGGACACAACAACACGGTCAATACTTAAACAGTGAGTTGGTGGCAGGGAGAATGGCTCAGTGGTGGGCCACTTGCTTGGGTTCCATCCCTAGTATCAGGAAGAAAGAAAAAAAGGAAGGAAGGAAGGAGGAAAGAAGGAAGGAAAGAAAAAAGAAAGGAAGGAAGGAAGACAGAAGAAAAGAAAAGGAAAGAAAAAAAGAAGGAAGGAAATGTGTATTGTACTTGGTCATGCAGAAAGGAAATAAAATGTCACAGGCAGGGGGAGCCACATGCACAAAGGGCACACCAAGTGGGGACCCAAAACAAAGTCAGCCTGGCTGATGGAGTGAGGTGAGCGGAGAAGAGCGGCAAGATCTAAAGATGAGGAAAGTAAAAAGGACCAAGTGATACAGGAAGTGGCGCATGGCAAAGCTGGCTGGGGAAATAAATGGCACCTGTCGATTAGAAGATCCCAGGACCTCACATAAGGTCCCAGGACCAAACGGCTCTCAGGACCTCACATGTGGAATGTCTCATGGGCTCCCATGAGGTGCAAAGGACATAAAAGGACCCAGACGCCATTGGGAGGAGCCTGTTATTGTGACTCTTCAAGGTAGCCCATGATGTATCTTCCAGACACAGGATGTACTTTTACTTTTGCTCTTTTTATCTTTTGCTCTCTTGCTTGGCCCAAGTTCACCCTGTGGAGATAGTTTTTCCCTTACCCATTCACTCCTTACTTTTCAAATAAACTTTTGGCCTCATTTGTGGCTTGTCTCCAATTCTTTGTTAGAGGCAAGAAGGACCTGGAATAAGTTTAACTGGCAAGCCATTTCTAAAGGAGCTACCCAGCAGCACAAGGGTCTGGAGGGGCACAGAATACCACAGTAAGAAGTTTGGGTTTCACCTTGTGGGTAAAAGGGAACCTTAGTGTGTGACCCTGGGCAAGCCACCTACTGCGACTACAATGCAGCTTCCTTCTCAGTCCATTGGGAATAGTTTGGTGCTTACAGTTACCGAGTGGGAGAAAGGAGGCAATGCGCTTGTAGTGGGGACCTCACGAATGTTAGTTTCCAGTCTCTACCCCTCATCACCCGGAAATGAGGAACCAAAGCACTGAGAAACAGCTGAACAACTAGACAAATGCCACAGAAGCCAGAGGTCCCCCACGGGCCATTCAGGAGGCTTTGAGCAATGAAGAACAAAAAGCCCATCTAAATGTATGGAGTTTGTTTTCTCACTGAATAACAAGGGAGAAAAGTTCTGGGGTTTGAAAATTCATGGATTCAGTGCTATCTTCAAAGAGGCATCAGCCTCCTTCGTGCTCACATTATCTTGCCTCATGGTCATGAGAAGGATGCAGTAGTGCCTACCATCATCACAGACATGACAATGTTCAGCGAAGAAGACGTTTCTTCCTCCACAGCTGTAATAGAAACAAATCTTCACTGAAAGCCTCTCCATTAGACTTTCCCTCAGGTCTATTGGCTAGGATGGGATCACACACCTTTCATTTAACCAATATCTGGCAAAGATAATATAATTGCTGTGATTGGTTTGGGTAAATCATAATTTGTATTCCAATCCCGAAGAAGGGTCTGTTCCCTAAGAGCTTAGTTTCAAGGGGGCATGACCAAAGAAGGAGACCTTTCCTGAGAAACACAGGGATGTAAATTAGTATATCCCTTAAGGAAAATGGTGCATGTTCCTCAAAAAACCAACAATAGAATTGATCCAGCAATCCTACGACCAGGCATGGATCCAAAGGAATCAAAATCAGTGTGTTGCAGAAGTTATCTGCATTTACATTTTCACTGCAATTCACAATAGCTAAGATGGGGAACCAGCCTCAGTGCTCACTGACAGATGGATAAATAAAGAAAATGTGGTAGGTATGCCCAATGGAGTATTATCCAGCCATGTAAAGAATTAAATTCTGTCTTTTGTAGCAACATGGATGGAGTTGGAGAACATTACATTAAGTCAAGCACAGAAAGACAAATAATACATGTTTTCATTTATGTGTAGAAGCCAAAAAGTTGATCTAAAGAATTAGAGAACAGCCAGGTGTACTGGTGCACACCTGCAATCTCAGCACTTGGAAGCTGAGGCAGGAGGATTGCTACCAGTTTGAGGCCAGCCTGGGCTACATAGTGAGTTCAAGGCCAGCTTGAACTATGCAGAGAGACCTTGTTTAAAGAAAAAAGAAAACAAAGGAGGAGGAGGAAGAGAAGGAAGAAGAGGAAGAGGAGGAGGAGGAGGAGGAGGAGGAAAATAACAGAATAGTGGTTACTAGAACTTGAAAGGGTTTGGAAAGGAAGAAGAACAGTTAACCAGTACAAGGGTACAGTTGGACAGGAGGAACAAATTCTAGTGTTCTATAGTATGGTAGGATAACTAAAATTGACCGTTGAATACAATACTTCAAAATAGCTAGTAGAAAGAATTTTACGTGTTCTCAACTCAAAGAAAAGATAAATATGAGTTGCTAGATATGCCAATTACTTTGATCTGATCATTATACACTATATACATGAGTTGAAATGTCACACTATACCCCATAATTATGAACAATTACTCTGTCCAGTTAAAAGTAAAATACATTTTATCTTATGTCATTTAAAAGTAAAATATATTTCATGTGTCAGTTAAAAAATAACTTTTTAAAAATGGACCTTTCCTGCCAGGAAAAACAGGGAGTGGATGTGCATAGCACCTCGACATTATCTGTGCCTTTAAAGGCAAGGCTTTGGGCAAGGGTAATTCCAGGTCCCACCTGCCTGGGGCCTTAGGCCCTGACAGCCTTCTATGGTGGCTGAGGTCAGGAAAGGTTGAACACAAAGTCCTCAGCCTTAGAATCTGCTTTAGTGGGGCTGAGGGAGCTGGGGTGTATGCCCGATACCCACTAGATCCAGCTCTGTGCCTCTAGAAGACCTGTCATTCATTCATTCCATTCATAAATGTTAACTGGGCACCTTCTCTGCAACAGGGCACAACAATGAGAAAGACTCACCACACACCTTGCCCTTGCAGAGCTTGCCCTCTAGTTAGAGAGGTAGGCACGTGGATGCACAGGTGTTTTTAGAATGACTACTGTGGTCAGTCACAGATGGACAGGTTCACAGTGCCAAAAGGAAGTACGGGGGGCTTGAGCCAGAGAGGTCAAGAACTCTGGGTTCATCGCTTATCACCCGGGGCTCAAGCTCATCTACTTACTGGTTGTGTGGCTCTGCAAAAGCAGCTTCCTTGACATCACTGTGCCTGATTTTCCCTGAGAAACAGCAAAAGCAAAGTAACTCTCCCCGAAGACTGGTAGGAAAACTAAATAAGATAATGTGAGCATTTTGCAATAACCGCAGATCTAAGAAATCTCACCTCGTCAACAATCCAGTGGTATAGCAGAGTGGCTGTGGCTTCTGGTTCAAACAAGACTGCATGTATTTGGATCCAGCTCTGCTTCCTGCTGTGTGACACTGAGCAATTGCCTCATCTCCCTAGGCCTTAATTTCCCTATCTGTGTAATGGAGCCAGTAATAAAGAGTTGTTTTAAAGATTGAATAGATATGTAAAGTTCTTTTCCTAAAGCCTAACACATACAGTAGTAAGCTCAATAAATGTTAGCCAAGGTTATTATTATTGTTGTTGTCATTCTTTTGAAATTAATCATAAAAATCGTTGTGAAAATGTGCTTAGGTTAGGTATTTTCAGTCTAGCAACTGCAAAGTCATTTTTCATGTTGATATCTTAATAATAAAGGTGTTTGTCATAGAAACATGTGTGTAGCTATGAAAATTAAACATCCCTGAGCATTCCTGGGCTTCGCTTACATTTGGATTTTCTGCCAGAATGCTGGCCTTCCTATTTCTAATTTCTATCACCACCAGCACCATCGCTAACACACCTTGAGAAGCAACCATTGTTAGAATAAACAAAGCAAAACCAGGCCGGCAGCTGCACACAGCCACAGCCTCCCGGCTGCTTCCAGCTTGAGCTGATGTATAACCAATCACGAGCCGCAGGATGGAAATGGTATTCCCTAATTGATCCATCAAGCGATGCAAGCTATGAACGCTGGCTCGGTGAGAAGAATGTCTGCACACGCAGACCCTTAGCGCTGGGCACAAGCAGGCTGGTGACCAGCTATTGTTACTAACATTCGGTATCCTATGCACAGTAGCAGCATTGACTCTTGTAAGCTGAAGAGAGCCAAGACCAGTTCTCCGTTCCCATTCCTTATAAAATCACTGGGGCCTGTTTAGGTTACTGTGTTACTAAAGCACCTGCTTCATGAGTGGTTGGGTGGATCCCCTGAGTTTGAGCTTGGGATGTACCTGCTACAGACAACGTATGCACTCAGCAACAACCATAATAACACTATTGAGCACTCACCATGTTCACGTTCACCTGCTATGGGATAGATATTAATACTATTCCATTTTACAGGTGAGGCAATTGAGGCACTGAAAGGTTAAATAACACGCTTCAAATCCCACATGAAACGTGAACATCAGCTACTACGATTCCAGTTTTTTCAAAGTATGAGTCCAGTTTTTTCAAAGTAGGATATTAATCTGACAGGCAGTAAAAACACAGGTATATGTAAGAAAAACCATAGTTTGTGCACAGAAAAACACTTCATGTGAAAATCATGCTTATCTCTAAATAGTAGGAATATGAATAGAATTTCTTCTTTTGTCTGTGTCTGTGTCTGTTTTTCATTAGGAACACATAGTATATGGGGAAAGCATGAAAATAAATGTTTTAAATGGCCATGGCAAGAAGCTAGGTCAGTGGTGGCGAGCCTATGGCATGCATGCCACAGCAAGCTGTTTGTCATCATTAAAAGCTGTAAAAGGCTCGCCATCGCTGGCCTAGGTGGACAAGGGAAGAGGGGAGGACATGGATTAATGAACAGATACAAAAGTTAAGGGGAGCAGTGCAGTCTGAACCAGGGTGCTGACTAAGGGGCTAGAGAGTGTCTTTAAAAAGCAGAATGAAAATGGCTGTGATAGGAGGGAAGGAGCTGTCTAGGATTTATTCATTCATGCCACAGATGACCACTGAGCTGTCTTCAGATCATCTAGACACCATTAAATGAACTAAGATTGTACAAGACAGGTAAGTCCCTGAGTTTGTGGCAAACGATAAATGATGAATCCATCAGTTAAGTGCTGTGGGGGAAAGGAGAGCTCAGCAAGGGGGCTAGAGAGTTTCCTGGAGGCAGCAGCTGGGACGGCCTTCCTTTAACTACATTGTAGTAGAGATGGAAGGAAATGAAAATAAGCTCAGCAGGTGTCTTCAGGAAAACCACTCCTTCCAGTGGGAGCAGCAGCTGCAAAGGCTGCACAGCACAGAATCTTCCGGAGGACGCGAGAGAGGAGGGAGAAACAGCAAGCAGCAGGCGGGAGAGGTAGCTGGCCATTGTCAGGCCGCGGGCTCTTATCCAGACTGAGACAAGAAGCAGCAGAGGTTTCCAGTAATGAAGGGTCCGCCTTGACCTTCACCTAAAAGGATCACTAAAACGCCAGCGTGGTAAATAGACGTGGGTAAAGCTGGAAGCAGGGCGCTTGGTTAGAGAGGATTACAGGAATCTGGGGAGAGATGCGGGGCTTGCAAGGTGTGAGGGTCACACTGAGCTGTGACTGGATTCCAAAAACACTGTGAATGGAGCCAACAGCGTTTCCTGACCAGATGTGTGGTGCAGAGGAGTGAAGAATAAGCCCGAAATGGCAGATGGACATCCTGGGAAGACGTTCAGAGGAAAAGTGAAGACTGGAGACAAAAAATGAAGAAGTCATCAAAATCTAGGTGACTTTAAATAATACACACGACACACCAAGGTCCAGGATAAGTATTGAGTGGGGGAGAAAGACTCCTGGGCTTGGGGCTTGAACTGCTAGGAGGGCGGTTTCCTTCTTCAGAGGACACAGAAAGAGGTGCAGGTGTTGGAGGGAAGGTGATGTGTGTGCTCGTGGACATTGGGCTTAGTGAGAAATGGCACCTGGACGGTCAAGATGTGACTTCTCAAAATGCGGCAACTGGGTTTATCTTAAGCACCAGTTTCTAAAGAAAATCAAATGGAAACTGCTAAAAAGCCCAGTCCCAGATGTCACATAGTGTCACTTCTATTGTACTCTGCTGGTTTACAGTAATCACAAGCCCACTCAGATTTACGGGTAAGGGACATAGACCATCTTTTTCCACTGAGGTTCCAAATAACATGTAGCCATTTTTTCAGTTACCATTTTTTGTTTCATTTTGTCTCTTTTGTTTGTTCGTTATGTGCTGCTCAGTTTTGTTTTTGAGACATAGTTTTGCTATATTGTTCCTACTGGTCTTGAACTCACTATGTATGTAACCCAGACTGGCCTCAAAGTTGTGCCGGTCCTCCTGTCTCAGCCTCCTGAATGCTGCAATTATAGGCATGTGCCACCATATCCAGCTTAGTAACAGTTTATTTATTTATTTATTTATTTTAATTTTTATTTTAAAGAGGGTAAAATTAAACATAACAAAACAGAACAAAACGGATCATAAGAAAACAATATAAGAGGCACAGATTTCAAAGCAAGACAACTAGAGATCTTCTATCTTCTATCATATTGTCTCTTGTTTGCTTCTAAATAGTTGTCCATATCTTCACATACAGTGACTTCATACAAAACAAAATAGTATTAAACTGATCAGAACAGGATGTTGAAGGCATTTTAGATCTTCAAGACCAGACAATAGGGAAATCAACAATGGCTGCCATAATGTCTCTTGTTCTCTTCAAAATAGCTGTCCATACCTTCACATATCTTGAAGTTAAACAAAACAAAACAGACTAAAATCACTCTGAACAAAGCATAATAGTATTGCTGGATTTCACATCATGACGCTGTACAGAATCAGCACTGGGTGCCTTAGTGTCGCTTTTTCTTCAAAGTAGTTGTTCATTTCATTGTGCATTATATAATCAGTTCTCATAAACTGTTTAGAAGTTCTACGCATGCATGAGTCTCTACATGTATATCTATCCTTTCTGTATACAAGGAAAAAACAAAACAAGACAAAACAAAACAGATTCCTAGAAAAACACGAAACGCAAAAGACATATAAAACCACAATACTAGGTGATCTACAATGGTTACTATGATGTCTCTTGTTATTTTCAATAGAATTGTCTATATCACCAGACTTAGTATAATTGAACATAGAAGTACATAACAATATCAATAAAAACAAAACATTGGAGACACTATAAGACTTCAAAAGCAGGTAATAGTCAAACTAGAGTGGGCATCCTATTGAATCCTGTCGTCTTCAGAGTAGTTGCCTCTACTCTCAGACTTGATACTATCAAACATAACAGATTCGAATAAAATCAGTCAAGACAAAACAGTGATCTAACAAACCAGATTCAAATAAGATCAGTCATAATAAGACAGTGTAAGTTGTACAGGGCTTCAGATTAAGGTAATAGGAAATTAAGGATGGTTGCTGTAGTATATCTTGCTTTTTGGAATAGCTGTCTGTGCCCTCAAATCTAGTACGAGTAAACAAACTGGAACAGAATATAATCAAACTAAACAGAGTGATGAGAATAATGTGGATTTTAAAGCCTGATACACTATTAACAATGTCCTCTGCCTTCCTATTTTTAGACACTTCTTCCCCTTTCACTTTCACGGGGTGCATT
>PVJX010014907.1:0-43650 GCA_004027295.1 Dolichotis patagonum
TTATCCTATACTTTCTCCTTCTTTATGTGACATATATGGACACTGGCACATCTGGATTTTTTGACATGCCTCCAACAACTTTTTACTTTTCTTCTTCCCTGGGATGTGCTAAACTCACAGACTTGTCCCTCCTGTGTGGCCCACCAGGGAAAAAGGCTCTGCTCATGAAGATTTCTCTTCACTCACGATGTCATCCATTGGCTGTTGTGTCATTGTTGCTCCTCTTTGTGTTTTTAATGTTTGTTATCCCATGCTCACATGTCGGCAGTAGTTGTTTTGGTCAAGGTGCTGGTAATCCTTGTCATCATAATCCTTCTCGTCTATTTCATTGGGTTTCTCTTTCCCTTTCTCTTTCACTTTATCAATTCTTTTCATTTTCTCATGTTTTGTGGGCTTTTTCAATTTTCCTTTTCAGCGTTTTCTGCTTTTTGTTTTCTCCCTTTCTTGCTTTGTTCGATTTGGAAGCAGCTTCCTTTCTCTGTGCAATCCTCTCATTCATCTTCTTTTAGGGGTTTTTCAGCTTTTTTGTCTTTTTCTGAATTTGCACATTTTTTCTTTAGTCATTTTTTTTTCTACTATCTTTGTTTTGCATCTTGTTGAAAACTTCTTGCACTATCCTTTCCATTCATGTATTCCCCCATTGTCTGTCCTTTTCCTTCCCACCACAGTATCTGCCTGTTCAAAAGATAATGGTGCCATTGTTCTCGGTGTTGTTCTTTGTTTTGTGGAACATGTTCTTATTCTTCTTTTTCTTCTTGCATAGCTTTTCTTTCTTGTATTACTCTCTTCATGTTCTACTCATCCTTATCTTCATCCTACACTTTCCCATTCTTTCTGTGACATTATGGATCCTGGATCTCCACGTTCTTCTGTCACACCCCTAACAACTTTTTCCTCACCTTCTTCCCTGGAATGTGCTAAACTGGGAGACTTGTCCCTCCTATGTGGGCCTACTAAGAAAAAGAGCTCGGCACACCAAGATTTCTCTTCATTCATGATGTTCTCATCCTCTAGCTGTTGTGTTGTTGTTGTTGCTCTTTGTTGGTTTTTATGTCTGTTCAAATTCGTGTCGACAGCAATTATTGTGATCAAGATGGTGGTCATCCTCATCATCTGCTTCCTCTTTATGCATTTCATTGGGTTTATCTTTCTCTTTCCCTTTCTCTCCTTTTCTTAATTTTTAAAATTTTCTCATGTTTAGTGGGCTTTTTCAATTTTCTTTTTCTGTGTTTTCTGCTTTTTCTTTTCTCCATTTTTGCTTTCTTTGATGTGGCAGCAGCTTCCTTTGTCTAATTGTCTCATTCATCTTCTCTTTGGTATTTCTTTTGCTGCTCTTTTGTCTTTTTCTGAATTTTCACATTTTTTTCTTTACTTCTTTAGTTTGTTTCTATTCTCTTTTGGATCTTCTTGGAGACTTACTTCTGTATCCTTTTTCTTCTGGCATTCCCCATTTTCTTTCCTTTTCATTTCCAGCAACATATTTGCCTTTTCAGATGACAGTGCTGCCACCATTCCTGGAATTGTACTTTGTTTTGTGGAACTTCTTCATATTTTTCTTTTTCTTGTTGCATATCTTTTCTTTCTTGTCTTCTTCCTTCTTTTTATTCCTCCTTATGCTCAACTTCTACTTTTTTTCTTTTCTGTGACATTTTCCATCTTGGCCATTCTTGCTGTTTTGTCATACCCCCAGGAACTTTTTCCTCGTATTCTTCTGTGGGATGTGCTAAACTAGAAAACTTGTCCCTCTTAAATGGGCCCACAATTCTTTTTTTTTTTTTTTTGTATTCTCGTTCTTCTGAATTTTCTTGGTGACTCCCTTCCCTATTCTTTTCCTTCTTGCATTCCCCCATTTTCTTTCATTATCATTGCTACCACAATACTTGCCTGTTCAGGTGTCAACCCAGTTGTTTTCTTGGCTTTTTTCTTCTTTGGTTTGTGCAATTTCTTCATATTCTTCTTTTCTTCTTGCATATCTTTTCTTGCATGCCTTCCTCTCTTCTTTATTACTCCTCCTTATTCACATCCAACACTTTCCCCTTCTTTTCTGTTGCAGTAATGAACTCTGGCCCTCCTGGCTCTTTTGACAACCAGGCCAACCAGAGAAAATAGCTCTGCACACCAATATTCTCTTAACTCATTCTTTGGCTGTTCTGTCTTTTTTTTCCTCTGTTTTTGTTTGTATGCATGTTATCTAATGGTCAGTTTTATGCCCACAGTGCTGCTTATGGTCAAGGTGCTGGCCATCCTTGTCATCTTCTTCCCTTTTGTCCATTTCTTTGGGTTTTTCTTTCTATTTCTCTTTATCATTTTTTTCATCTTTTCTAGGCTTTTTCATTTTTCTTTTTTTTTTGTATTAGTAAGGTTTTAATACATAAGTCTTTCAATTTTCTTTTTCTGCATTTTCTGGTTTTTCTTTTCTCCCTTGCTTGCTTTGTTCGATTTGCCAGCAGCTTTGTTTCTGTATTCTATCCTCTCATTCATCTTCTTTTTGTTATTTCTTTTTTCACCGTCTTTTTCTGAATTTTCATATTTTTTCTTCAGTCCTTTCTTTTTTTGTATATTCTCTATCTGTTAGATCTTCCTGGTGACTTCCTTCCCTATACTTTTCCTTCTTGAATTCACCCATTTTCTGTCCTTTTTATTGCCAACACAACATTTGCCTGTTCAGGTGTCGATCCTGCTGTCCTTGGCATTATTTTTCTTCATTTGTGAAATTTCTTAATATTCTTATTTTTTTCTGCACATCTTTTCTTTCTTGTCTTCCTCTTTTCTTTTTGTACTGCTTGTTATCCTCATTCTACATTTTCCTAATCTTTCCTGTGACAGTTATGGACTGTGGCACTCCTTGCTCTTCAGTCATGCCCCCAACAAATTTTTCCTCATCTTCTTCCCTGGGATATGATAAACTGGGACATTTGTCCCACCTACGTGGGCCCACCAGGAAAAAAAGCTCTGCACACCAAGAATTCTCTTCACAATGTTTTCATCCTTTGGCTGTTGTGTTGTTGTTGTTGCTCTTTGGTTGTTTTTATGTCTATTTTTCTATAGTCAATTTCATGTCAATGAACAAGATGGTGGTTATCCTCATTGTCTTCTTCCATTTTGCCCACTTTGTATGGTTTTTCTTTCTCTTTCCCTTTCTCTTTCACTTTTTTACTCAATTTTCTTCAAGTTCTCATGTTTTCTGGACATTTTCTATTTAATTTTTCTGTGTTTTCTGCTTTTTACTTTCTCCTTTGGTCTCTTTGTTGCATACAGCAGCAGCTTCCTTTCTCTCATTCATGTTTTCTTGGTGGTTTTATTTATGATATTTCTTCTTTTTCTAAATTTTTACATTATTTCCTCATTCTTTTTTTTTTTTGTATTTTCTTTCTTTTGGATCTTCTTGTATACTGCGTTCCCTATTTCCATCTTGCATTTCTCCATTTTCTTTTCTTTTCCTTCCCACCACAATATTTGCCTATTCAGATGTCAACTCTGTTTTCTTGGCTTTTTTCTTCTTCATTTTGTGGAATTTCTTGATATTCTTCTTTTCTTCTTGTATATCTTTTCTTGTTTGTCTTCCTCTCCTATTTTTTACTCCTCCTTATTCTCATCCTACACTTCCCCTTCTTTTCTGTCACACTTATGGATCTGGTCTCTCCCTGTTCTTTTGTTGTGTCCCCAACAACTATTTCCTCTGCTTGTTCCCTTGGATATGCTAAACTGGGAGACGTCCCTCTGATCTGGGCCCACCAGGAAAAACACATCTGCATACCAAGATATCTCTCCGCTCATGATGTTTTCATCCTTTGGCTGTTGTGTCATTGGTGTTGCTATTTTGGTTTGTGTATTTGTTTTCTCATGGTCAAGTTCATATCAATGATGGTTGTTGTGTTTAGTGATGGTGGTCATCCTCATCACCCTTTCTCTCTTGTCCACTTCATTGGGTTTCTCTTTCCATTTCTCTTCCACTTTTTTTCTCAATTTTTTTATTTGCTCATGTTTTCTGGGTGTTTCGAATTTTGATTTTCTGTGTTTTGTTTTCTTCCATGGTTGTTTTGTTTGATTTAGCAGCATCTTCCTTTCTCTGTCCAATCCTCTTAATTGTTTTCTTTTTTGTTTCTTTTTCTGTTCTTTTGTCTTTTATGAATTTTCACATTTTTTAAATTTGTTCTTTCTTTTTTTTGTAGTCACTTTCATTTAGATCTTCTTGGAGACTTCCTTTACTGTCCCTTTGCTTCTTCCATTCCATCATTTTTTTCCTTTTCATTTCTACCACAATATTTGCCTGTTCATATGATGACACTGCTGTTGTTCTTGGTGCTCTTATTCATTTTGTGGAACTTCTTATTCTTCTTTTTCTTCTTGCATACCTTTTCTTTCTTTTCTTCCTCTGCTCTTTCCACTTCTCCTTATCCTCATCCTACACTTTTCACTTCCTTTCTGTGACACTTATAGACCTTGGCCCTCCCATGGGCATGGGCTCTTTTGTCACATCCCCAACAACTTTTTCCTTGTGTTTTTACCTGGTATGTGCTAAACTGGGGATGTGTCCCTCTTACATAGGCCAACCAGGAAAAGCATCTCTGAACACCAAGACTTCTCTTCACTAATATGTTTTCATCCTTTGGCTGTTGTGTCACAGTTGTTGCTCTTTTTTGGTTTCTATGTTTGTTTTCCCATGGTCAATTCCATGTCTAAGGTGATTGTTGTGGTCAAGGTGACAGTTATCCTCATCGTCCTCTTCCTTCTTGTCCATTTCATTTGGTTTTTCTTTTGCTTTCCCTTTCTCTTTCACTTTGTTTCTCAATTCTTTTCATTTTCTCACATTATTTGGGCTTTTTCAATTTAGTTTTCCGATGTTTTCCCCCTTTTTTTTCCCGCCTCGGTCTCTTGTTGGATTCGGCAGGAGGTTCCTTTCTCTATCTGATCCTCTAGTTCATCTTCTATTTGGTGTTTCTTTTTCCACTCTTTTGTCTTTTTCTGTATTTATACATTTTTTTCTTAGTCCTTTCATTTGTCTCCATTCTCTTTCTTTTGGATCTTCTTGGCAACTTCCTTCCATATCTTTTTCTTTCTTGCATTCCCCCATTTTCTTTCCTTTTTCTTTCCACTAGTATATTGGCCTATTTAGAAGATGACATTGCTGTTGTTCTTGGTGTTTTCCTTTGTCTTGTGGAACTTCTTCATATTCTTCTTTTCTTCTTGCATTTCTTTTCTTGCTTGCATTCCTCTCTTCTTTTTCTACTCCTCATCCTGATCCTACACTTTCCCTTTCTTTTCTGTGACACTTATGAACCCTGGCCCTCGTGGTTCTTATTTCATGCCCCCAACATGTTTTTCCTCATCTTCTTACCTGGCATGGGCTAAACTGGGAGACTGGTTCCTCCTAAATGGGCCAACCAGGAAATCAGCTCTGCACACCAATATTCTCTTCACTCATGATGCTTTCATCCTTTGGCTGTTGTGTTGTTATTATTCCTCTTTTTTTGTTTGTATGTGTGTAATCCAATGGTCAATTTCATGCCAACTGTGCTTGTTGTGTTCAAGGTGCTGGTCATTCTTGTCCTCTTCCTTTTTGTCCATTTCTTTGGGTTTCACTTTCTCTTTCCCTTTGTTTCACAGTTTTTTTCATTTTCTCACCTTTTCTGGGCTTTTTCAATTAATTTTTTTTTATTAGTCAGGGTTTTAATAGGGAAGTTTTTCAATTTTCTTTTTCTGCATTTTCTGGTTTTTGTTTTCTCCTTTGGTTCCTTTCTTCAATTTGGCAGCAGCTTCCTTTCTGTTTACTATATTCTCATTCATCTTCTTTTTTGTTTTTTCTTTTTTCAGCTTTTTTGTCTTTTTCTGAATTTTAATATTTTTTCTTCAGTCCTTTATTTTTCTTTATATTCTCTATTTTTAGGATCCTCTTGGTGATTTCCTTCCCTGTCCTTTTCTTTCTTGCAGTCACCCATTTTCTGTCCTTTTAATTGCAACTACAATATGTGCCTGTTCAGGTGTCTACCTGCTGTTGTTCTTGATGTTGTTTTTCTTCATTTTGTGAAACTTCTTCATATTCTTTTTTTTTTATATTTTTCTTTCTTGTCTTCCTCTCTTTTTCTACTGCTTCTTATTTTCATCCTACATTTTCCTATTCTTTTCTGTGAAACCCATGGGCCATGGCTCTCTTTGCTCTTTTTTCCTGCCCTCAGCATATTTTTCCTCGCTTTCTTCCCTAGGATGTGCTAAACTGGGGGACTTCTCCCTCCTAAATGCGCCAACCAGGAAAAACAGCTTTGCACAGTATTCTCTTCACTCTGATGTTTTCATTCTTTGGCTGTTGTGTCATTGTTGCTTTTTGTTTGTGTGTGTGTGTAATGTGACGGTCAATTTCATGCCAACAATGCTTGTTATGGTCAAGGTGCTGGTCATCCTTGTCATCGTCTTCCCTTTTGTCCCTTTCTTTGGGTTTTTCTCTCTTTTTCTCTTTCTCATTTTCTTTTCAGGGCTTTTTACATTTTCTTTTTCTTTTTTTTGTATTACTTAGGGTTTTAATAGAGAGGTTTTTTAATTTACTTTTCTTCTGCATTTTCTGATTTTTCTTTTCTCCCTTGGTTGCTTTGTTCAATTCATCAGCAGCTTCATTTCTGTTTCCTTTCCTCTCATTGATACTCTTTTTGGCTCTTTCTTTTTTCACCTTTTTTGTCTTTTGCTGAATTTTCACATTTTTTCTTCAGTCCTTTCCCTTTTGTTATATTCTCTTTCTTTTGGACCATGTTGGTGACATGCTTCCCCATCCATTTCCTTCTTGCATTCACCCATTTTCTATCCTTTTTGTTGCCACCACAATATTTGCCTGTTCAGATGTTGACCCTGCTGTTGATCTTGGCTTTGTTTTTCTTCATTTTATGAAACTTCTTCATATTCTTTCTGTTTTTTATGTATCTTTGCTTTCTTGTTTTCCTCTCTTCTTTTTCTAGTGCTCCTTATCCTCATCTTACATTTTCCTAATCTTTTCTGTGATGTTTAATGTACCTTGGCACTCCTTGCTCTTTTCTCATGCCCCCAACACATTTTTCCTCATCTTCCCTGGGCTGTGATAAAACGGGACACCTGTCCCACCTTCATGTGCCCACTGGGAAAAATAGCTCTGCACACCAAGCATTCTCTTCACACATGATGTTTTCATCCGTTGGCTGTTGTGCCATTGTTGTTGCTATTTGTTTGTTTTTATGTCTGTTTTCCTATAGTCAGTTTCATATCAACGGTGGTTGTTTTGGACAAGATGTTGGTTATCCTCATTTTCTTCTTCCCTGTTGTCCATTTCATTTGGTTTCTCTTTCTCTTTCACTTTGTCAATTTTTTTCCTCTTCTCGCATTTTCTGGGCTTTTTCCTTTTAATTTTTCTGCATTTTGTGCCTCTTATTGTCTCCCTAAGTCCCTTTGTTGGGTTTGACAGCAGCTTCCTTTCTCTCATTCATGGATTCTTGCTGTTTTTTTCTTCTGATCTTTTTTTCTGACTTTTCATATTTTTCCTTTATTCCTTTGTTTTTGTTGTATTCTCTTTCTTTTTGATCTTCTTGGTGACTATCTTCTCTATCATTTTCCTACTTGCATTTCCCCATTTTCTTTTCTTTTCATTGCCACCACAATATGTGCCTGTTCAGGTGTCAACCCTGCTATTTTTTTTGGCTGTTTTCTTTTTCATTTTGTGCAATTTCTTCATATTCTTCTTTTCTTCTTGCATATCTTTTCTTGCTTGTCTTCTTTTTTACTATTCCTTTTTTACTCCTCATCCTACACTTTCCCCTTCTTTTCTGTGACACTTTTGGACCCTGGCCCTCCTGGCTCTTTTATCATGTCCCCAACAATTTGTTCCTCCTGTTCTTCCCTGGGATGTGCTAAACTGGGAGACTTGTCCCTCCTGAATGGGTCAGGCAGGATAAACAGCTCTGCACACCAAGACTTCTTTTCACTCATGATGCTTTCATCCTTTGGCTGTTGTGTCATAGTTGTTGCTCTTTGTTTGTTTGTATGTCTGTTTTCTTATAGTTAATCTCATGCCACGAGTGGTTTTCGTGGTCAAGGTACTGGTCATCCTTGTCCTCCCCTTCCCTCTGGTCCGTTTCTTTGGGTTTCTCTTTCTCTTTGTTTCTCAAGTGTCTTCATTTTCTCGAATTTTTTGGGCTTTTTCAATTTTCATTTTCTGTATTTTTGGATTTTTCTTTTCTCCCTTGGTTGTGTTTTTCCATTTATCAGCATCTGCCTTTCTCTGTCCTATCCTCTCATTCTTCTTCCTTTTTATGGTTTTTTTCCACTTTTTTCCTTTTTCTGAATT
Source organism: Dolichotis patagonum (assembly GCA_004027295.1). Taxonomy (NCBI): domain Eukaryota; kingdom Metazoa; phylum Chordata; class Mammalia; order Rodentia; family Caviidae; genus Dolichotis; species Dolichotis patagonum. Next base: position 8,303 of record PVJX010014907.1, read on the forward strand.
TTTCCATTTTTTCTTCAGTCCTTTCTTTTTTTATATTGTCTTTCTTTTAGATATCTTTGTGAATTCCTTCCTTATATTTTCCTTTGTGCATTACCTCATTTTCTGTCCTTTTTGTTTCACCACCACATTTGCCTGTTCAGGTGTCAATCTTGATGTTCTTGGCATTGTTTTTCTTCATTTTGTGAAACTTCTTCATATTCTTATTTTCTTATATATCTGTTTTTCTTGTCTTCCTCTCTTCTTGTTCAACTTCTCCTTAACCACTCTTTTCTGTGACACTTACTCCTTTTTTGTGCCCCCAACATATTTTTCCTCATCTTCTTCTGTGGAATGTGCTAAACTGGGAGACTTGCCCCTCCCATGTGGGCCCACCAGAAAAAAGAGCTCTGAACACCAATATTCTCTTCACTCATGATGTTTTCATCCTTTGGCTGTTGTTGCTCTTTGTTTGTTTTTAGGTCAGTTTTCCTCTACTGAGTTTCATGTTGACAGTAGTTGTTGTGGACAAGATGGTTGTTATCTTCATTGTCTTCTTTCCTCTTTTCCATTTCATTTGGTTTCTCCTTTTCTTTCCTTTTCTCTTTCACTTTGTTTCTCAATTTTTTTTCATTTTGTCGCATTTTCTGGCCTTTTTCAATTTTCTTTTTCTGTGTTTCCTACTTTTTCTTTTCTGCCTTGGTCTCTTTGTTGGATTTGGTAGGAGGTTTCTTTCTCTGTCTGATCCTCTCATTCATCTTCCTATTCATGTTTCTTTTTCTGTTCTTTTGTCTTTTTCTCAATTTACATGTTTTTTCTTATTCTTTTCATTTGTTTCTAATATCTTTCCTTTGGATCTTCCTGATGACTTCCTTCCCTCTCATTTTCCTTCTTGCATTCCCCCACTTTCCTTCCTTTTTGTTTCCACCATTATATTGGCTATTTAGAAGACAACATTGCTGTTCTTCTTGGCGTTGTTCTTCATTTTGTGGAACTTCTTCACATTCTTTTTCTTCTTGCATTTCTTTTCTTTCTTGTGTTCCTCTTTTCTTTTTCTACTTCTTATTTTCATCCTACACTTTCCCTGTTTTTACTGTTACACTTATGGACCGTGGTCCTCCTGGCTCTTCTGACATGCCCCCAACAACTTCTTCCTCATGTTCTTCCCTAGGATGTGTAAATTGGAATACTTGCCCCTCCTAAATGGGCCAACCAGGAAAAACAGCTCTGCACAACAATATTTTCTTCACTCATGATGTTTTCATCCTTTGTCTATTGTGTCTTTTTGTTGCTCTTTTTTTTTTTTGTATGTCTGTTTTCTCATGGTCAATTTCGGTTGATTGTGGTTTCATGGTAGAGGTGGTGGTCATCTTCATCTTACATTGAGTCTCTCTTTCTCTGTCTCAATTTTTTTCATTTCCTCATATTTTATGGGGTTTTTCAATTCTTTTTCTGCATTTTATGCTTTTTATTTTCTCATTTAATCACTTGTTTGATTCCACAGCAGCTCCTTTCTCTGTCTGATGCTCTCATTCACCTTTTGGACATTTCTTTTTCTGCTCTTTGGTCATTTTTTGCATTTGTACATTTTTTCTTTAATGCTTTGTTTTCTATTTTTTTTCTTTGGATATTGTTGGTGACTTCCATCCCTATTCTGTTCCTTCTTGCATTTCCTCATTTTCTTTCCTATTCATTTCTTACAGTATTAAACTGTTCAGATGATAACGCTGTTCTTGGTGTTGTTCTTTGTTTTGTGGTCTATCTTCATTTGCTTCTTGTTTTTCTTCTTGCATATTTTTTCTTTGCTCTTTTTAGTTGCCTCTTGGTAATCACATAGATATATTCTTTTTGTATCTAATTGTAATATTTTACATTTAATAGACATAAAAGTTTTATAATAAAATATATACTTTAAGGTTTAAAATGTATATAATGTATATACAAAGAATTATTAAAATATTCAGAGTCACTTGCCAACCAAAATAGGGCTAAAACCACTTACAGCAATGAAATTTCTGTCTTATTGTTGACTTAATTCAAAAAGTAATTTGATTTATGCTTTACATGTTAAGATCTGTTTTTTTGACTAAAGTTGTGCTCTTTACAAGCTTTAGTCAAAACTAAAGTTTTAAGTTTTAACTAAACATTTTAAGGATGCTGTGTTAGGATTTTACTAGAGAATAGAGATATAACACAAGATATACAAATGTATAAGCAATTACAAAACTGACACGATGGTCAGCCACACAGTCAGATAATGAAGCATTCAGGGTATGCCTACACGCCTGAGGCCAAAGGATGCAATCCAAGGTCTGGAGTTCAGTACAGTATCCTGTGCAACTCTGTACCAGCAGGCCAATGGGTCTGTGATGGAAGGCTGAAGAATCTATACCAGAAGTCTGAAGGATCCAAGGCAGAAGCCAAAGAGTACACTGGAAGCCAGGAGACAACATCCAAACTGAAGGTGAAGACTGGGGCTCCTCCAAAGAATGGAACCTCATCTGCCTTTCCTCCTTCCCTTTTATACTATCCAGGAGATAAACCAGGAGATTAGGGTGGGTCTTCTACATCTTAGAGTGTAGAATTGCAAAGGAAATTTGGTTAAGCTTCTAAATGCCTCAAATTGACACAATTGATCACTACAATCCACCACTTGTCAACTTGGCAACCAGACACATTTCTTTAAACCAGTCTCCAGATACAAAGACATGCATATAATTGTGCTAAGAGTTGAGTAATAGTGAACAAAGGTGAAGAAATTAGTGTCCTGTGCCCACGTAATCAATATCCATAGCTTCCCATAGCATAATAGCATTAGCATAATCTGAAGATGAATTGTTTTAGAAGAAAACTGTTTTTAAGAGTACTTGTTAAGCCATGCAGGGCTCAGGAGAAACAAGCCAAATGCGCTTCCTGTGAGTGAGCATAAAACCTGAGAATTGACTGGGGACTGCTGCTCCTAACTGCAGCTTGTAGGCCTGTTTCAATGAGAGTCAAGGCTGAAGGTTTGTTAAGAATTTTAGGTAGGCAAATAAGGGACCCAGATCCTTTCACTTCGGATATTAATCATTCTAGAGTGCCCTCTCCCTTCTTGAAAAATGCAACACTACTGAACAAAGTGATAGGAGCAGGGGAGGAGCACTATACTGCATTCATGTTAGAATGGAGAATGGCAGTTTGATAGTCAGGAAGGACACCAGTAGATAGCCAAGGAGGACACTGATGCAAACTATCTCACCTCATTAGGAGACAAAAGGGAGCAAAGGGAAGCAAGGTGGAGGGTCAGACAACAGCTGAGTAAGTCACAATTCCCTCTCTGGCTGGCAGGGGAAAAAATAAGGTGATTTTCATCTGTCTCAGTGCCGCCAGATTTTTACACATTTTACAAATTCTTGGCATAATGATATCAATATATCAAACATCATTACAAAACAATACTCATTTAGAACTATAAACCAGAATTGAACAGTTATAAAGTGAAAAAAAGCAAATATAAAATGATTTTAAAGCCAAATAGATAAGGCTGAGGATATGCCTCAGTAGTAGAATGCTTGGCTGGTGTGCTCAAGGTCACCATTCAATCTGCAGCTCTGACAAAGAGCGAAAGAGAGAAAAAAAGAAAGGAAGGAAGGAAGGAAGGAAGGAAGGAAGGAAGGAAGAGAGAAAGGAAGAAAGAAGAAAAAAAGAAAGAAAAGAAGGAAGGAGGGGAGAGAAAATTAAGAAGCAGATTGTTTCAAAGCTAAAGCTATTTTAAAACTCATTTTTTCCTAAACAATCGAAACCTAAATAAATAAGACAACAAATTTAAAAATAAGAAATTATGTTGATACAAAGTATTTATTTCCTAGGTCAGTTCTTATAAACTTTATTAAAAGTAGATTAATATTTTAAGAAAACCTCATTGCTTTAACCATTGATAATCAGATTCTGGTTTTATAACCTTACGGTACAATTAAAATAATAATTTGTTCTAATTATTATTGACCAGATCACACATTTATTTCCTTTCAGAAAGTTTATCTTATATTATCCTTTTGTAACTTGCTCTTTTCTTTCTTAATTTTTCCCCTGGATAAGAAAGAGAGAAGCTTTACTGAGAAGTGAGGCTGGCACAGACATTTCCTATAAGGAATTCCTTCCTCACTCATTTCCCTCTTTCTCAAGATGTGATGTGCATTGACAGGTGTGGAAAAGGTCAATGCACTTCATATACAGTGAGTTGTTTGAGTCACGGTTCTGAAGATGCAGGAGTTTCAGCAGTTCTGGGGTTGCTCTGGTGCTGTTCAGGTTGCAGCTTCCATCACATGTGCTGTTTATATATAAATTTAAATGAAGATTAAATGCAATTAAAAATTCCATTCCTCAGTCACACTAGACTCTTTTTCAGTTCTTCTAATCTGTGAGTTGCAGTGGCTTCTCTATCAGGGAAGAGTAACAGATCATTTTATTCTCACAGGAAGTTGCCTTGAGCATGTTTTAGAAGGTACTCACCACAGACAAGGTCCCAGATCCATAGTTCAGTAATGCAGCCCAAATACTCAGGTGGTGGGTCCTGGAGGTCCTGAACTCCACCCAGCCAGGAGTAAGGCCCTGGCACCATACGCCAGGGACATGCTCTGGATAGCTGTGGGCCCCAGAGGCTCTGAACTCCTCCCAGCCAGAAGGTCCAGGCAGTGCAGCACTAGGGTCTTGCTCCACCTAGCTGCCTGGGTCCTAGAGGTTCTGAGCTCCACCCAGCCAGATGTAAGGCCACACTCTAAGGCTGTGTCCTCACTAGCTATACAGAGGATCCAAATTCTGCCCAGTTAAGTGATCCAGTGTAACCCATCAGGGGAAGGCCCAACCAGTCTCACTGGTCACAGAGATATCAAGCCTAGCCCAGAGGCCCAAAGCCACATATCAGGGAGCTAGGATGGACCTTGGAGAATTTGAGCAGTGCCCATCAGAGAACAAGGCCCCAGCTCCATAGTTCAACAGTGCAGGCCAGCTAGTCACATGGCGGGTCCAGAGATCCCAAACTCCACCCAGCCAAGAGCAAGGCCCTGCCACCATACACTGGGGACACAGTCTGGTTAGCTGTGTGCTCCAGAGGCACTCAACTCCTCCCAGCCAGAGGCAAGGTCCAGGCGGTGCCACACTTGGGGTCGTGATACACCTAGCTGCCTGGATCCTGGAGGTTCTACACCCCACCCAGCCAGGTGCTAGGCCCTGATGATACACTGGGGTTACATCCCTACTAACCACCTGGGTGCCAGAGGTTCTCAACTCTACTCAAACAGACTCTAGGCCCCAGCAACATACTCTTGGAATGTGTCCCTGCCAGCAGCAAGAGGATCCAACCTCTGCCCATCCATGCATCCCAGGGCAACCCAAGTCAGTACATCAGGAGAATACCTGGTAAGCCTCACAGTCCACAGAGCACACGGATCTGGCACCGTAAGTCAGGGGTACACCACAGCTAGCCACAGGGATACTGGAGGATTGAAACTCTGCCCAGTTGCAGCACTTCAGTGCAATCCATCGGGAGGGTACATGGCCAGCCACACGGGTCCCAGAGGACAATGATAAAATGAAAGAGCAAAAAGCAGTCTCAGTTCTCCAGCACACTGAGAACTAACCCAAGAGACACTGACATGGAAGACATTAGAAATTGTACAACTGAACTTTCCAAAATGATAGCAAATGAAGTAAGGAAACAACTCCATGAAGTTATAGAGGAAATCAAGTCAGAAATAATCTCTCAGGTAAAAAATGAAATGACAAACATTATGAAAGAAATGCTTTGTATATCTAAAGACCTAAATTTAAAAAATAGAGTAACATAAGAAAATTATGGAAAACTTGAATGAACAATATAAGACAGAATTAGATTGCATGAAACAAACACATTCATGAACACAGAGCATCTTTTCACTTATTTGGAGCTTGAGTAGCTTCTTTCAACAATGCTGTATATTTTTCAGTGGGCATGTACTTTTTTTAAACAAATATACTCCAGAGTATTTTATTTGTTCCAATTGTTTTGATGTTATTTAAACGACATTATTTCCTTAATTTCATTTTCTGTTTAGCTGGTTTTTATATGTTGATCTTATGTCCTGTGACTTTGCAGAATTTGTTTATTAGGTCTAATGGTTTCCTTAAGATTTTGTCAAATTGTCATCTGTAAATATCAGTAGTTTACTTTTTCCTTTTCAATGTATATGTCTTTCATTTCACATTCTTGTGTATTGTCCTACTAAGAACTTCCATTTCAGTATTGGATAGAGGCAGCAAGAAATGGGACTACTGTTATAATTCTGATGTTCAGTATAGTAGTATTGCTGTGGTATCATTTGTGTGGGCATGCGTGTGTGTGTGTGTGTGTGTGCGTGTGTGTGTGTATGTTTATGATGCTGAGAATCTGAGGGCCTTATACATGCTAACGAAGCACTTTCTTTTTTTTAATTTTATTTAAAGAGAAAAAACAAAAAAGAAAACAACCAAACAAAACAGAAAAAGGGTAGCAACAATACAGAATTCCAAAGGCAAAAGATAAAAGAACAAGAACAACAACAAAACAAAAACAAAAACACTAAGAAATCACCACTTGATAAGTTACATACTGTCATCATTGGAAATAGTTGTTCAAGTTACAAAATTAAAGCATACAAAATAGTCAAACAGTGAGACTGTCAATAGTTCTGCCCAACAATCCAATAAAAACAGTAATGTGGTCATCTATCTTACACACTTAACATACATGCAACTATATCCTTTAGAGCATTTTCTTCTCCCCTCTCTTTTTTTATATATATTTTTTAAATTTTATTTTAAGGGAGGTAAAATTAAACACAACAAAACAACAGAAAGGGACATAAGAAAGCATAAATTTCAAAGCTAGACAACCAGAGATCTTTACTATCTGTCATATTATCTCCTGTTTTCTTCCAAATGGTTGTCCATATCTTTGCATATGGGGAGCTCATACTAAATAACATAGCCAATCTTTTCACAAGATGTGTAGTTAACTGGCTCCCACTTGCTAAGGGCGGGGCACAGGACAGGGGACAGGACGACATGAGATGTTCGATTTTCAGCCCATGCGCCGGCAGGCTCACAGCTGCCCCCCACCCTGAGAGGGGAAGAGTTCCTTGTTCTCCTGGCACCCCGAGTCAGTCGCTTGGTGCAGGTCCCGACGTGCCAGGGTCTCTCTCCTTCAGGCCACCGAAAGTCTGCCACACTCACAGCCACCCCCTAGAAAGGGAAGGAGCTCCTTGTTCTCCTGGCACCCCGAGTCAACCGCATGGTGCAGGTGCATGTTCTTGTGTGTGCTTTGGACCTATTTATTCTCTTTCCTTCTTGGGTTCATTTTCCTTTGTCCATCCCTTCATTTTTTCTTTGATGTCCTTATTTGAAATGTTATTCTCATTCTATACAACTTGCATGACTGGTTTAATCAACTTGCACATTTTTAAACTATCACTTGTTATCTCTCACCTCTATACCACCATCCCAGGTCCTCCCTAAATTCCAGCCCCATATGTCTGGCTTCATGCTAAATACCTTCTCTCAGTGCCTCAGATTCTGTATACCAAACAGAATCCGTCCTCCCTTCACCTCCTCCCTCTCTCTCTATTCTCATTCTCTCTCTCTCTCTCTCTTTCTCTTTTTTTTTCCTTTTTCAGATCTTTGCCATGCCTTATGGCTTTGTTATTATCTGGAATCTTCTTCCAATTCAATTTGTCCTCACCTGCACAACTTTTCTCATTCATCTAGGCATTTTTTTTTTGAGAAGCCTGTATGACCTGCTCCTTCTCTAAACTCCTGAATATCCTGCTCTCATCCCATCACTGAACAGTGTGGTATAGTTTAATCTCTTTTCTTCCTGCCGTTGGACAATGTGTTCATGCAGAGCAAGACTACATACAAGCAAATTCATCAGCCTATGCTCAGGATATTGGAGCACAAGGGACAAAGGCCTGATTGTCATGCACAGGGCAAAAGATTAATCAAATCTGTGTACAAGAAGCCTGGCAAGCAGCAGCGACTGCACTCCTACTTTTCCACACATCCATCTGCTCCTTTCATGCACCAAAAACTCCATGTAACCCTAGAGTCAGACACCTCTGTGACATCCTTACTTTGGAGCTCCCCTCCAAAACTGAGGGGTTTTCTTTGTTCTTTCTAATGAACCACACCTGTTTTGTTCCCCAACAGCTGTTTTGTTGACTTCATTCTTCTGTCACCCTTGGGACTAGAAGAGAAAATTGGTTGTACCTTTGGTGCCCAACAGGGAGCTTGAGTTGTCTGTGGTGACACAAGCATGGCAAAAGAGTTGGACCCCACACATGGTCTCCTTCCCTGTCCTTTTTACATTCTAAAAAATGGAGCACTCTTCCGGGCATTTGAAAGCTACCAGATTACCTGCAGAGGACAGACCCATAGTGTCTAGCCTGCAGTCCTCCATGAGGTGAGCCGTGAACTCTCCTGGTGCTCTCCAACTATCCCTTTTCCAGGGTGATTTGAGACCCCTCTATCAGAGCCCTCTCCGAAGTCTCCATCAAGCATTGAGCCACAGCCTTGGGCTTCTCTTTCCATGCTAATATGACAGATCCAACTCCTTTGTTCATGAGTCTTGACAGATTCATGGGTCCAGAAGCTGGTTAGGTTCCTAGCCCATATACTGGGCTCCTCTGAGCCCTCATGTGATGTTTTCTGGGCTCCTGTGCTAACATTCATAGAGCCAATGTCTACCCAGACATTGGCTCCCCAACAAAATTTTGTTAGGAAAAAGGTCAAAGTTAAAGGAGTGTTCCTCAGTTACCATCCAATCTATTGGCAGTGAGCCTTGCTCTTCTCTGGCATCCAGTGCTCAAGGGTCAGGGGAGCCAATTTCAAAACTCCCTCAATAACTTCCTTCAGACTTTGGTACAGATACGGTTTCTTCTCCAGACAAAAGCCACTTTGCACCACTGCCCTCTCCCCTGGAGGCTAAGCTTTTAGCATATCCTCAAGAGGGTTCACTGCTGGGGACCATCAAGTTATATTCAGGTGTGTCCTTTCTATCCACCATGAAGATCAGGCCTGACGAGGACCCTCCCAAGATGAGGTGTCATTACATGGCACAGGTAATGCCATCTGGCCAAAGGAGCACATTTCCACTCTCTTGTTTTGAAAGCACAGCAGTACACACTAATTTAAAAGTATTTGTTTTATGTGTTGGTTCTGTCTGCTTAAACTGATTAAGTCACCCACAACTGCTTTGCTAAAGTTTTTTTAGTTCATATCAATTTTGGTTGTTTATTCATGCCCTTGTGAACTTCTGTCTCCTTGGATCAGCCATGAAATATGAGTTATATATGTGTTTAGGAATAGCCAAACTCACTTAAGATGTTACAGGATTAGGGATAATAGGCTTGAGGCTTACTTAGAAGTAAAAGCCTTAAAGTTTAATAGCATAAAGTATGATTTATTTTAACATAGATATTTCTAGTCACTTTTCACATATATATTGTACCTAAGTTGGTTTATAGATAGACACTCATTTGTTAACCCAAATGCTTTTTGGTTATGTATCTTAACTAATTTAAATCAAGTGGCAAAAATAAAGATGTCTTTAAAATTGGTGATGTTTCTATCCATGGTGTTAGTCAATCAAAGTATCAAACCTGGTTTTATAAGTATAATACCTATTGTTTTCTGTGCACAATAATTTAAGAGTTTCCTTGGTCAAAAATAATATATAACTTTAAAACGTGTTAGTTGTTATAATTTTTCTCATGAATCATCTAAAATAGTTTTATGGTAAATACATGGGGACTCCTGGCAGTTGGAAAACTGCCGGGCAGGACTGCCCTCTGAGGATTTAAGAAAAAAACAGCTGTCTGGATCAATTTGTTCAGGTTTTTCCAGATTTTTCTGGATTTTTTTTCACAGTGTTATGGTGATACACCCCAAGAAATATTACTAAATATAAGGTATTTATATGGCTATAAGTGAAATGTAAGATTTCTATATTTAAATCACTAAAGTATTCTTAACACATTAGGATACCCTTGGTTAAGCTTATAAAACTAAATTAAAAATAGTTCCTTATGTTTTTCACTGTTAAAATTTTGCTTACTAAAAGTGACTTTTAGAAGTTAAAGGACAGATGTGGTGGCACATGCCTGTAATCCCAGCACTGAGGAGGCTGAGGCAGGAGGACTGCTATGAGTTCAAGGCCAGCCTGGGCTATATAGTAAATTCGAAGCAAACCTCAACTACATAGCAAGACCCTGTCTCAAAAAAAAAAAAAATTAAACATCAACTAATGAAATTCTTTCAATTATCAGTTTACAGTTAAACAAACAATTATTAGCTTATGAAATAATCTCTGTATCTAAAAATGAGATATGCTATAAATCTAATTTATAAGATTAAGACTACATAAGTTGAACACACCCAAAATAATGAATGAATGTTCTCTTTTCTAAAATATACATCTAGACCTCAAACATAGAAAATGATCAAAATTTGGCATCTCCCTCTAAGTATGGTCCTACCTTTGGAAACTTTAAAGGGCCCGCCTACACTTCCCACTCAGGAGCCTGAGGCAGGGTGATTGCCATGAGTTTGAAGCAAACCTGGGCTACATGTTGGGTTCAAGACCAGTCTGAACTACAAAATGAGACCATGTTTCAAAAAATAGATAAAGTTGATCTACATCTATTGGGTTTAGTTAAACAAATATTTGTTATTGTATATGTGAAATATACTTGTATATTGATTAACAAACCTATCTGTAGTTAACAGCACTATTTCCTAAACTTTTTTATAAGACTTCTAAATATGTTCCTTAATTGTTGTCAGTTACACCTTATAAAACTGCTTAAAAGAATCTAAATTCTGCCTTAAAAGTAAAAACTAAGTAAATATATCCAAAGATGTTTGTGTGTGACACTAATTATTGTTAACCTCACAATGTATTACATATATTTATGTTTCTGAAATGTACATGCCTTCAAAAATATAAAGCTGAAAAGCATCTTATACTGTTGACTTCAAGGCTAAAGGTGTCTATAACAGTAAGTTTTATATTTATTATATAATTGTGTTATATAACGGTATGTGATTTAGAGTTGCTAAGTGACATCTCAAGAATTTTTAAATCCTCTGTGAATTCCTTGCATATGTCACAGGTCCACTGGGACATAAAGATCTTTAGTGCAAATTTTTGAGTAAAAGTGAAGTTGTTGTATACAGTTCCTACTTCCTGATTTTCTGATCTGTTGACAAAAGTTAAAACAGCTTTGTGTCAGGAACAGGGATGCTTGTCCTGGATATGGATCACAGATCTCTGTGAAACTGACAGGGACGCCTAGACTAGTCATGACAAAAAGGGAGACAGACTGCAGCTCACCTTGGTTTGCATGGTCTGCACACAAATGTGACCCAGAGCTAAGGCAGGTGGTTCATACAGCTTGACCTAGGGAACCTCAGCAGAAACCCATCTTTTTTCCCCCTTTTCCTTCCATCTTTATCTCTTTACAAAAGTAGAAAAGAGAAATCTTAAAGACATACAGCACATCTTAAATGATTATGGATATCTCAATGTCTGACCTTAAAAGATTATCTTTAGGTTTCAATTTATAAAAGATGTACTATTTTATCATAATCTTATTTTTATCTTACCTTATTTTATTTTATTTTATTTTATTTAGAAAGAGTTTTACTATGTAGCCCAGGCTGGCCTCAAACTCCCAGAAATCTTTCTGGCTCAGCTTCCTACCTGCATGGGCTAATTTAAAATAAAAGATTTAAAACTGTTGGCCTTTATCTTAATGTAAGTAAAAACAATAAAGAAACAAGGCCTTAGACTTTGTTTTATACTATGGTAACATAGACAAATGCCTCATCTAACAACTTATAGCTCTTTACTGTGATGTTATTTTATATTAAAAAATTAAATACACTTTTAGTGATAAAAACCCCAATGATTGTAAGACAGGGTCTCACTATGCAGTTCAGGCTGGTCTTGAGCTCACACTGTAACCCAGGCTGAGCTCGACCTCACAGTGACCCTCCCACCTCAGCCTCCTGAGTGCTGGGATGATGGGTATGTGCACAAAACAAAACAGAATGCAGCAGAATAAGCCAATCAAAACAAAACAATGAGAGCAATACAGACGTCAAAACAAGATAATAGAAAATCAACCATGGCTACCATAATGCCTCATGTTATCTTTAAAATAGCTGTCCACACCATAAGACATAATAAAATCAAGCAAAACAAAACAGAATAAAGCCAATCAAAACAAAACACTGAAAATGACACAACTTCAAAACAAGATAATAGGAGATCAGAAATGGCTACCCTAATAATATATCTTGTTATCTTCAAAATGGCTTCCCATACCGTCAGACATAATAGAATCTAACAAAACAAAACAGAATAATACCAAACCAAACAAAACAATGAAAACAATGCAGGACTTCAAAACAAAGTAATAGGAAATTAACAGGGGCTACCACCTTCCCTTTTTAGACATTTCCTTCCCTTTCAGCTTCACAATATCTATTGTACATTTTGGATCCCAACTCCCTCAGTTTTTTTTTTTTCTAATTTTAAAGGGAATAAAACAGAGCAATAAAACAAACCAAAACAGTGATAAGTCAGTATGAAATTTACCACAGTTACTATATTGCATATTGTTGTCCTCTAAGCAGTTGCTTGGTTTACAGGCTTGCAGAATCAGTCAGTACAGTACCTCCAATCAGCTGGTTGTTCACAGTGGGGGACTGCTCTCTTCACCCCAGCCTGTGTACCAGCCAGCTCACAGGAGGGGGCTTTGCTTCCATCTTGGCTTTTCCCAATCCACCCTCCAAATGGCTCACAGAGGGAGGCTTTGCTTCCTTCCTTGCTCTCCCCAATCTACACTCTGAACGGCTCACAGGTGGGGACTCTGCTTCCATCTTTGCTGTCCCCTAGTCACTTGGTTTTTCACATAGCTAAAACTAAGTTCCTTTCCACCACCAAAATGAACCCATCATTTACAATGGTGGTACCTCCATTCTCTCAGCTTCAAATCCATTAAATCATAAATGGATCCACTGCTGGGCATAATGATCCCTGCCTGTAATCCCAGCACTTAGGAAACTGAGGCAGGAGTTGAAGCCAGCCTGGGCTTGAAGCCAGCCTGGGCTATATAAATGAGTTCAAGGCCAGCCTGCACTACAGAGTGAGACTCTGACTCAAAAAAGAGTTGGATTCATTAAACTCTCTTCAAGGTATCCTCAAGGACATTTTGAAGGAGTATCCTCAAAAGTGTGGACTTTTGTAAGGACTGACAAGACACAAGTGCAACTATGAGCCTTAGAAAGTGCTAAGCACAAGGAGAACACAGACCTGAAGTAGTATCTTCTTCTAACCAGGAGAAACACTTCTGGTTAGGAGGATTTCTCTATTCTTCTCCTCCTTGGGATCACAAATGAAAATCACTTTCAAAGGTGTTCATACTTCCCTAGTGTTCAATACCCAGGACCACCACTGAAGGCAGAGCACAGAAGTAAGATTCCATGATGCCATCTCCTTCTGAAAATCATTTCCCATACATCTCTTTTGAAACACTTACCTTATGTATTTTATCACATCACCTTCCTTTTTTCCAAGCCATGTATACTCACTAACTTTAGTTTTTGAAGGAAAATAGAAGTATAACTCAACAACAGAAGAACTGAAATAGAGCATAACCACATACACCTGGGCAATCACAGCTTTTCACGTCCCATAGTATTATTACAAAAGGTGATCAGTCTCAACACAAAGCTGACAAGTAAAGTCATGTTTTTTCCTCAGGAGTTCTGGACCATTAGGAGTATGCTCTTCTTGAGGTTTCTGAGCTGCTTCTTACACCCCCATCATCTGGTACGCCTTCATCCTTTCAAACACTGCATGATACACATAGCCTCCCTTAGGCCCATATTTATGAGAGTAGTTTCCCTTAGTATGAACAGCAGTGTTGGACCACCATAATTGTTACATTAAACTGTTGCTTGGATCATGGGATCTGCCAGCCAATTCACCATGAGGAATCTAGAAGGCTGACTTCTTCTCCCTGCAGTGATGTGACCAGGCAACCAGGGGAACACTAGCCACACAGCAGGATCCCAACTAGGGTGCACTTGATGGACAGGTAGGACTAGAGGAGTAGAAAAGTTCAAAGCAACATTAATAAAAGGAGCCAACAGATAGTAAGTTAGATGCACCAGTACTGTGCTTGGGGACAAAGACACACAGAAAAAAACCAGGCAGGTGGAGCCACCCATTTTTATTATTTATTTTTATCTTTCTTTTTCTCTTTTCTTTCTTATCTTTTCTTTTTCTCTTTTCCAAACAGCTAGGGAGAACTCTAGCCATAGAAAACTAATCCCACCCCCCAAACACAGAGACCAAATTCAGATAATCCCTTGCTTACTACTGCACTGTATCTCTTCTGCCCTCTTCTCTAGTTTCCCAAAACTTGCATGTCATCCTTTGTTTTCCAGCCTTTTACTTCCTTTTCAGCTATCTTTGTTTTATCTACTATCTGTAAATTTCCCCATGACAGGGTAAAACCCCACTCTACTAAGGGGAAACCTTGTGCATACAAGCTCCTGATTTATGATCAGTTCCATTATATAATTGTAGGTTTTGATCTTATGATTTAAGGTACAAAATTAATAATTACCACAGTCTGTCAGTTTCTGAACTGCATTTGACACTATTGATACCGCTAATTATACTTAGCTAGGATGCCATATCTGTTGCAATCAGTTGTTCTCCCTTCTGTAATAATACTAGGAATCTCTGGGGTAAAAACCTCACTACAACCCAACACAAAACCTTAAATGAACAATGTAGGAAAGAAATAGAATGCATAAAACAGATACAAATATCCAGGAAATCAACAATTCCTATGAAAGCTGGCAAAACCACTTTAATGAAACTGAAAGTAGATATTCAAACCTTGAAGGCAGGATTGCAGCTAGTGATCATGAAAGGAAAAGCCTCTTAAAAATAACAAGGATTTAGCTCAGTGGCATATGCACAGGCCTGGCAAGCGCAAGGTCATAAGTTTGATCCCCAATACAAAAAACAAAAAGCAAAAAAACCCCCAAAATCAACAAATAACAAGGATCAGGAAATGGCAATTCGCCCTTCCTGTGGGTAGCCAACATAGGCAGAGAGAACCAGGAGATCTGCCTCTGCCTGCCAGCTGCCACCTCTGAAGGTCCCTTCCTGCAGGCAGCCAGCAAGCGCAGGAAGAATTAGCAGATCCTCCTCTGCCTGCCGGGATCTGCCACCAGAAAGCCCCTTCCTGCAGGCAGAGAGAACCAGCCGATCTGCCACCACCTGCTGGGTGCCTCCACCTGCCGGACACCACCACTGGAAGGCCCTCTCCTGCAGGCAGCCAGCATGAGCAGAGAGAACCAGTAGATTGCCTCCACTTGCTGGGTGCTGTCACCAGAAGATCCCTTCCTGTGGGCAGGCAGATGGGCAGAGAGAACCAGCAGAGCCACCTCTGCCTACCAGGTGCCACCCCTAGAAGGCACCATCCTGTGGGCAGCCAAAATAGGCATAGAGAGCCAGACAGATCCGCCTCTGTCTGCAAGGTACTGCCACCAAAAGACTCCTTCCTGCAGGCAGCCAGCAGGAGCAGGGACATGCAGCCAGGTAAGCCCCATGCACCTGTAAGCCACCAGCGGAGGGCCTTGGCTCCTTTGGGCAGACATCATCCACCAGAAGAATCAGAGAAACACACCCTCGTGTGCCTACCACCATCATGGGAGGCCCAAGGAATCCCTGTAGCCACTACAGCCCTGTAGCCACAGGCTGAGAGAAGTAGCCCCACCTCCATGCACCCCTGATCATCAGGGAAGCCCCATTGTAGCTGCACAGGGCTGGAGAAGCCCACCTCCATGCCCTGCTACCTTCCTATAAATCTGGGATAGGAAAAACACAAGTGCTTGTCCTATTCCCCTACACCATGGAAGGGCAGCCAATGTGGAAAGTGCCTGGGACCCCATAACTAGCTTGTTGGGAGGAACATAAGAGAACATCACAATGAAGGAGCAAAAGGCAATCTTAGATCTCTAGTCCACACAGAATAAGTCTGGGAGATACAGTCATGGAAGAAAACGGAAGTCACACACCTGAAATCCTGAGAGGATACCAACTAAAGTAAAGAAACAACTTCATGAGATTGTAAAAGCAATCAAATCAGAAATATGTTTCGGGTAAAAAAAGAGATCACAAACATAATGAAAGAAATGCTCGGCATATCTAAAGAAGGCATAGAATTAAAAGAGGAGCATAGAAAAATGATGTAAACCTTGAATGAATATAGAAAGGAATTAAAACTCATGAAACAGATTCAAAGAGAGATCTAGGAAATTAAAAAGTCAATTGAAAGCTGGGAAAACTGCTTGAAAGAGACTGAAGATAGACTTTCAAATCTTGAAGATAGGATTTTAGCTAGCAATTGTGAAAGGAAAGATCTCTTTAAAATAACAAGGAAAATAATTCAACAGGTGCAGGATGATGCAAAGAAGCATAATTTAAGAGTGATAGGTGTCGATGAAGAAGCAGAGGTCAACACAAATGACATAAAAAGGCTATTTTCAGAAGTAACAGCAGAAAACTTCCCAAACATAGGAAAAGGATCTGGCATGCAGATAAGTGAGGCATATAGAACTCCAACTAGCTATAACTAAAGTAAACCTACACTCAGACATATAATAATCAAGATCCCAGAAATTCAGCACAAGAACAGAATATTAAAAGCTGTTAGAGAAAGAAACAGATCACCTATAAAGGAAACCCAATCAGAATCAGGGAAGATTTGTCAGCACAAATTATTAAGTCAAGAAGAGTTTGGAGTGAAGTGTTTCAAATCCTGAAAGAAAACAACTTCCAACCCAGATTAATGTACCCTGCAAAACTATCTTTCAAAACTGATTGAAAAGTAAGATAATTCCATGATAAAGAACAACTGAAGGAGTTCATGACCACCAAGCCAACCCTACAGAGAGTGTTAAAGGATATTCTAGAGAGAGATAAAGAGGACCATGGTTCCAGGAACAGCAGCAGAAGAGGATTGTCAAACAAGACAAGCAATTGAATGAATGGGAAAAGTGGAGAGCCAACAGCAGGAGGACAGCATGGCAGAGACAAATTAATGTATGCTGGTTGTAAACATTAATGTAGATGGCCTCAGTTTAGCAATTAAAAGAAACATAGTGGAGAGTGGATCAAGAAACAAGATCCATCAATATACGGTATACAAAAAACATATTTAACTGGAAATTCATAGACTGAAAATAAAAGGAGAGAAAACAATTGTTCCATGTGATAGAAGACCATAAAAAAAGAAGAGTATCTTGCCCATCAACCACAGATTGGATAAGAAAGAGATGGTATTTTCATACAATGGAAAGCTACCCAGCTATAAAGTAGAATTATCTCAAGGCTCTGGTAGGTAAATGGATGCAACTGGAGATGATGTTCATGGGTGAAACACTTTAAATTCATATGCATGAACTCTAGCATAAGAAACAGAAGGAGTTAATGGCACCCAAGAGGAAAATAGTTATTCTAAGAGTATTAGGGGAGGAAACACCTGAGAGGGAAAGGTGGTAACTACTGTTAATTTCTTATTGTCTTGTCTTGAACTGGTATTATTTCCACAATTTTGTTAATTTCTTATTGTCTTGTCTTGAACTCTTGTATTATTTCCACAATTTTGTTAATTTCTTATTGTCTTGTCTTGAACTCTTGTATTATTTCCACAATTTTGTTAATTTCTTATTGTCTTGTCTTGAACTCTTGTATTATTTCCACAATTTTGTTAGGTTTGGTTTTATTCTTTTTTTTTTTTTTTTTTTTTTTTTTTTTTTTTTTTTTTTTTTTTTTTTTTTTTTTTTTTTTTTTTTTTTTTTTTTTTTTTTTTTGGATTTTATTGTGTTTGATGGTATGAGCAGATATTTTGAACATAATTGGATGTATTATGGTCATCAGTGTTGGTTTCCTAATATCTTGTTTTTAAGTCCTATAATACTTTCATTTGTTTGTATAATTGGTTTTATTCTGTGTGATGTTATGAACAGCTGTTTTGAAGAAAATGAGACATTATGGTAGCCATTGCTGATTTCCTATCATCTTGTTTTGAATTCCTATTATGCTTTTATTCTTTTGTTTTGATTGGTCTTATTCTGTTTTTATTTCATTTCATTTTATTATTTGTGATACTATCAACAACTGTTTCAAAGAAAACAAGACATTGTAGTAACCATTTTTTGTTTCCTGTTAAATCGTTTTGAAGTCCTGTAATGCTTTCATTCTTTTGATTGGTTTTATACTATTTTGTTATGTTTGATATTAATTTGTGCGAAGGGATGGACAATTGTTTTGAAGAAAACAAGAGACATTATGGTAGCCACTTTTCATTTCCTGTTGTTTTGTTTTGAAGTCCTGTGTTGCTTGCATTGTTCTGTTCTGAGTTGCTTTGTTCTGTTTTATTCTCTTTAAAATAAAAAAACCTCTCCTGTCTGAAGTTTATCCTTATTTATTGCTGAGTAGTATTCCATTGTGTAAAAATACTACATATTTTTTATTCTTTCCTCAGTCAGTGGGCACTTAGGTTGTTTCCTAGATTTAGCTATTTCAGATTGTGCCACTATAAACATGGATTCACATATCTCACTATAGTATGATTTTTTTAAATTCTTCAGGGAAGATACCCAGAAAGGTAATGGCTGAGTTGAATGGAACTTCCAATCCTAGTTTTTTGAGGAATATCTATACTGATTTCCATAGTGGTTGCACCAGTCTACACTCCTACCAACAGTGCAGAAGGGTTCCTTTCTCCTGGCAGCCCCTTCTGTATTCATTATTGATTGACTTCTCAGTAGTAATCATTCTTTCTGGGGTGTTGTGGAACCTCAGTATTTTTTTTATTTAGAGAAAAATCAAAACAGAATAAAGCGTAGAAATAATACAGATTTTTTTAAAAATAAGAAATCATTAGTTGATAAATTACATATTGTTATCTTAGATGTAGCTGTTCAAGTCACAAAATCAAAGCATAAAAAGTGGACAAAAAAACAATGACAGTACAAACCATTCTGTTTGTTGAACTAACAAAAACTCAGTAGTATGGTCATCTATCTTGCACACTTAAACATACATGCAGTTGTATCCATTAGAGCACTTTCTTTCTCTTTCATTTTTACAATATCTATTATACACTTTAGATCTTATTACTCTTTCAATTTTTATTACTATTTTTATACTGAAGAGACAATATGATTTTACAAA
Organism: Dolichotis patagonum; assembly: GCA_004027295.1. NCBI lineage: Eukaryota > Metazoa > Chordata > Mammalia > Rodentia > Caviidae > Dolichotis > Dolichotis patagonum. Next base: position 27,597 of record PVJX010014907.1, read on the forward strand.
TGTGAGTCTGATTCATTTCACTTATAAGGATAGTCTCAAGTTGTTTCCATTTACCTATAAAAGCCTCAAGATCATCCTTTTTATAGCTGAGTAATATTCTGTTGTATAAAACTGCCACATCTTTTTTATCCATTCTGTGTTTGATGGGTATTTGGGTTGTTTCCAAGATTTATCTATTACAAATTGTGCTGCAATAAACATGGATGCAAATATATCGCTGAGACATGACCTTTTCTGGGAAAATATACAGGCGAGGAATAGCTGGATTGAATAGAACTTCCAATCCTAGTTTTTTTTAGGAATTTCCATACTGATTTCCATAGTGGCTGCACCAGTCTATACTCCCACCAACAGTGCAGAAGTGTTCCTTTTTCTCCACAGCCGTGCCAACACTTGTTATTGGTTGATTTCTTGATGGTAGTCATTCTTTCGGGAGTGAGATGAAATCTAAATGCTGCTTTAATTCACATTTCTCAAATGGCCAGCAATGGGGAACATTTCTTCATGTATTTAATTGTCATTTGTATATCGTCATCTGAGAACTGTATGTTCATCTCCAATGTCAATTTTTGGAGAGGGTCTTTGAATTTAGGGGGCTTGATGTTTTTCAATACTTTGTATGTTCTGGAAATAAGTCCTTTGTCCAAGGGAATGCTAGCTAAAATTCCTTCCCATTCTGTGGGTTTTTGTTTCACTTTGGTGGTGATTTCTTTTGAAGTGCAAAAACTTTTTAATAAGATAAGATCCTAGTTGTTGATTCTTTGAAGTACTTCCCATGTGGTTTGTGTTTTGTTCATGAATTATTTGCCTACCTCTATGCCTCCAAGTTTTCTACCTACCTTGTCTTCCAGTAGATTTAGTGTTTTGTTTTAATATTTAGATCTTTGACTTATTTTTACTTTAGTTTAGTGAATGGTGATAGACATGGATCTAGTTTCAGTATTCAGCATGTGGAAACCCAATTTTTCCAACACCATTTATTAAAGAGACTATCCTTCTTCCAGTGAACATGTTTAGCCCCTTTGTGAAATATAAGGTGGCTGAGAGTCTTGGTGGTTGTGCTTGCATCTTTAATCTGTTCCATTGATTCTCAGTCTATTTCTTTGCCAGTAACATGCTGATTTTATCACTATAGCTTTGTAGTATAGTTTCAAGTCAGGAATTGAGATGCCTCCTACCTTACTTTTGTTATCCAGAATTGCCTTCGCTATTCTAGGTTTCTTCTGTCTTCAAATTAATTTTAGGAATATTTTCTCTATATCTAAAAGGTATGTTAATGCATTTTGATTGACATTAAATCAGTTTTTGGAGTATGGCCATTTTCACAGTGTTGGTTCTTCCTAACCAAGAGCAAGAAATATCCTTTCATTTTCTAATATCCTCATCAATATCCTTTTTTAGAGTAGTATAATTTTCAGCATATAGGTTTTTTACATTCTTGGTTAGGTTGATTCCTAAGTATTTCATTTTTTTTAGATGCTATTGTGAAAGTCACTATTTGCAGAATTTCTCTTTCAATGAGGTTTTTGTTTATGTACAGGAATGCTATTGATTTTTGATTGTTGACTTTGTATCCAGCTACACTGCTGAATTTACTTATTAACTCTAGTAGTCTTTTGATGGAATTTTGGGGATCTTCTATATAGAATATCATGTCATCTGCAAATACTGATAATTTAACTTCTTCCTTTCTTATCTTTATTCCTTTTATTTCTCTCTCTTGTTTGATTTACTCTGGTTAAAATTTTCAGAACTATATTGAATAGGAGTGGTGACAGTGGACATCCTTGTCTTGTTCCTGATTTTAAAGTAAAAACTTTCAGTTTTGTCTATTTACTATAATGTTGGATGTTTATTTGTCTTATATGGCCTTTATGAGATTGAGGTAATTACCATGTATTCCAAGTTTCCATAGGGTTTTTATCATAAACAAGTGTTGAACTTTATCAAAAACTTTTTCTGCATCTATTGAAATAATCATGTGATTTTTATTTTTCACTCTGTTGATGTGGTGTATTACATTTATTGATTTGCATATGTTAAACCATCCCTGCATTCTTGAGATAAACCCCACTGGGTTGTGATGCATAATGTTCTTATTTGCTGCATTCTATTTGCCAGTATTTTATTGAGAATCTTTGCTTCAATATTCATTAGTGAGATAGGCCTATACTTCTCCTTTTCATTTGGGTCTTTCTCTTGGGTCTCTTTGGTATTAGAGTAATACTTGCCTCCAGGAATGAGTTAGGGAGAATTGCTTCTCTTTCAATTTCATTGAAGAGTTTGAGGAGTATTGGCATTAAATCTTCTCTAAATTTCTTATAGAATTCACCCTTGAATCCATCAATACCTGGGCTTTGTTTTGTTGCTAAGCTTTTAATCATGTTTTCAATTTCAACAGCTGATATTGGGTTATTAAAAATTGTTATATCTTCCCAATTGAGCTTTGATAGTTCATACTTTTCTAGAAATCTGTCCATTTCCTCTGTGTTTTCCACACTATGTGAGTAAAGATTTTTAAAGGAGATGTTCATGATCTTTTGAATTTCCATGGGATCTGTGGTAACTGCTCTCTTTTCAGTCCTTATTGTGTGAACTTGAGTTTTTTCTTTCTTTTTTTGATAAGATTGGTTTGAGTTTTATCAATTTTGTTTATTCTCTCAAAAAAACAGCTCTTTGATTCATTAATTCTTTGTCTTGGATTTTTTAGTCTCAATTGCATTAATTTCTGCTGTGATCTGTATAATTTTCTCTCTTCTATGAGCTTTGGGTTTGACTTGCTCTTCTTTTCTTAGAAGCTTGTGATGCAGCATTAGGTTTTTTATTTGTGCCCATTTTGTTTTATTGATATGACAATTTATTGCTATATACTTCCCTGTTGGGACTGCTTTCATTGTGTCCCATGGGTTTTGGTATGTTGTATCTGCATTTTCATTGAATTGTAGGTATTGCTTAGTTTCTTCTTTAATTTCACCTGTAGCCTACTGGTTGTTTGGAGGTTATTTAATTTCCATGTATGTATGCAGGTTTTGCAATTTCTGTTCATATCAATTTCCAAGTTCAGTGTACTATGGTTTGATAATTTCAATCCCTTTACATTTACTTAAGAATGTTTTATGGGCTAATATGTGGTCTATTTTGGAGAATGTCCCATGTGTAGCTGAGAAGAATGTGTATCATGATGTGATTGGGTGGAGCACTGTAAACATTCACTAAGTTCATTTGCTCACATATTTGATTCAGTTCTCTTATTTCTTTGCTGACTTTTTGTCTAGTTCATCTATCTCTTTGTGACAATGGGGTATTAAAGTCCCCTATTACAATTGTGTTGTTGCTTATTTGGTTTTTCATATTTATTAGTATTTGTCTTATATAGTTATGTGCTCCTGCATTTAGTGCATATATTTTTATGATTGTTAGCTCTTCTTCTTGAATTATTCCCTTGACAAGTATGTGGTGACCTTCTTTTTCTCATTTGATCATTTTTGGCTTGAAGTTCACATTGTCTGCAAATAGAATAGCTACTCCTGCTTTTTTCTGGGTTCCTGTCACATGGAATATTGTTTTCCATCTTTTGACTTTTAGTTTCCTTTAACTTAGATGTGTTTCTTGTATACAGCATATTTATTGGATCCTGTTTCTTGATCCATTCTGCCAATGTATTTCTTTTAATAGGTGAATTGAGGCCATTTACATTGATGATTATAACTGATACGTTTTTGAGTTTCTCATCATTCATATCACATGGATCAGCTTTGGTGGAGTTGGGAGTTTTGGGAGGTATTATGTTACCTAATTTTCTCATGTTCTCTTGTTTTATTTTTATTTAATTTTTATTAACTTGGAGGTAGTAATATACAACAAAACAGGATGGAACAAAGCCAATTGAGACAGCATAGTGAAATTGGCACAGAACATCACAGCAAGTCACCAGGACAACAATAATAGGAACCACTGCATATCTCATTATCTTCAAAATAGCTGTTCTTCTATTAGGTATGTTAAATCAAAAGAAATAAAAACATTATAGAACACATCAAAACAGAATGTTGAATAGAGCAACACCATTAATCAGGACAAAGCAAAACGGTGATAAAAATATCTGCCTTCAGAGATAGTAGAAGGAAACTCCCCCCACTTGCTGCACCACATATGATCACCTCCCAAGAGATACCCAGATTTCTTGATCCAGATTGTTACCGGGGGTTGGGGGATATGGTATGTTTGCTTCTAAGCCCACATGCCGGTAGGCAGCAGGCTGGTTGCTGGTTGGCTCAGCGCCCTAATTTCCAACATGGGGCAGATCTCAGAAAACACCGTTGCTCCTTATTTCTCCACTGCGGCTTGCCAGACCACAGTCACTTACCAGGGCAGCAGGCTGGCTGCTGGTTGGCTCACTGCGCTAAGTTCCAACATGGCGCAGATCTCAGGAAATGCTGTTGCTTCTTATTTCCCCCCAGTGGGGCAGCTGACACTTGGCAGAGAACAGGAAAGCAGGCTGGTTGCTGGTTGGCTCAGCGCCCTAAGTTCCAACATGGCGCGGATCTCAGGAAATGCCGTTGCTTGTTCTTTCTCAGCCCTGGGGTGGCCGCAGCTTGCCAGACCACAGTTACTTACCAGGCAGGAGGCTGGTTGCTGGTTGGCTCAGGGCCCTAACTTCCAACGTGGCGCGGATCTCAGGAAACCCGGTTTCTTCTTATTTCATTGTCCTGGGGTGGCCGCGGCATTCCAGAACACAGTCACTTACCAGGGCAGCATGTTGGTTTATGGATGGCTCAGAGCCTTACCTTCCAACATGGCAGGGATCTCAGGAAACACCGTTGCTTCTTATTTCCCCACCCTGGGGTGGCCACGGCTTTCCAGACCATAGTCACTTACCAGGGTGGCAGGCTGGTTGCTGGTTGGCTCAGCGCGCTAAGTTCGAACATGGCACGGGCCTCAGGAAACGCCGTTCCTTCTTATTTACCCACCCTGAGGTGGCCACGGCTTGCCAGACCACAGTCATGTAACAGGGCAGATGACTGGTTGGTGATTGGCTCAGCACCCTAAGTTCCAACATGGCGTGGATCTCAGGAAACGCCGTTGCTGCTTATTTACCCACCCTGGGGTGGCCGCATCTTGCCACACCACAGTCACTTACCAGGGAGGCAGACTGGTTGCTTGTTGGCTCAGCGCCCTAAGTTCCAACATGGCATGGATCACAGGAAACGCCGTTTCTTCTCATTTCACCACCCTTGGGTGGCCGTGGCTTGCCAGACCAGAGTCATCTGCCAACAAGGCAGGCTGGTTGCTGGTTGGCTCAGCACCCTAAGTTTCAACATGGCACTGATCTCAAGAAATGACGTTGCTTCTTATTTCCCTGCCCTGAAGTGGCCACGGCTTGGCAGACCACAGTCACTTACCGGGGCAGCAGGCTGCTTACTGGTTGGCTCAGCATCCTAACTTCAAACATGGTGTGCATCTCAGAAAACACCATTGCTTCTTATTTCCCCGCCCTGGGGAGGCCGTGGCTTGCAGAGCATAGTCACTTACCCGGGCGGCAGGCCGGTTGCTGGTTGGCTCAGCACCCTAAGTTCCAACATGGGGCAAATTTCAGGAAATGCCCTACCTTCTTATTTCCCCTCCCTGGGGTGGCCTCAGCTTGCCAGACCACAGTCACTTACAAGGGCAGCAGGCTGGTGGCTGCTTGGCTTATTGCCCTAATTTCAAACATCGCACGGATCTCAGGAAACGCCGTTGCCTCTTATTTCGCCCCCCTGGGGCGGCCGCGGCTTGCCAGACAATAGTCACCACCCAGGGCAGCATGTTGGTTGCTGGTTGGCTCAGCCCCCTAAGTTCCAACATGGCGGGGATATCAAGGAATGGCGTTGCTTCTTATTTCCCTGCCCTGAGTGGCCGCGGCTTGGCAGACCACAGTCACTTACCGGGGTGGCAGGGTGGTTACTGTTTTGCTCAGCGCCCTAATTTCTAACAGGGAGTGGATCTCAGGAAATGCCATTACTTATTTTTTCCTCGCACTGCAGTGACCGTGGCTTGCCAGACCACAATAACTTACCAGGGCAGAAGGCTGGTTGCTTTTTGGCTCAGCGCCCTAAGTTCCAACATGGCGCGGATCTCAGGAAACGCCGTTGCTTATTTCCCCGCCCTGGGGTGGCCGTGGCTTGCCAGACCACATTCTCGTACTAGGGCAGCAGGCTGATTGCTGGTTGGCTCAGCACCCTAAGTTCAAATATGGTGCAGATATCAGGAAATACCATTGCTTCTTATTTCCCTGCCCTGGGGTGGCTGCAGCTTGCCAGACCACAGTCACGTACAAGGTCAGCAGGCTGGTTGCTGGTTGGCTCAGCGCCCTAAGTTCCAATATCGCGCAGATCTCAGGAAATGCTGTTGCTACTTATTTCCCCTCCCTGGGGTGGCCGCAGCTTGCCAGACCACAGTCACGTACAAGGTCAGCAGGTTGGCTGCTTGTTGGCTCAGGGCCGTAAGTTCCAACATGGCGCGGATCTCAGGAAACACCATTGCTTCTTATTTCCCCACCTTGCAGTGGCCACGGCTTGCCAGAACACAGTCACTTGCCAGGGTTGCAGGCTGGTTGCTGGTTGGCTTAGTGCCCTAAGTTCCAACATGGCAGGGATCTCAAGAAATGCCGTTGCTTTTCATTTCCCCACTCTGGGGTGATGGTGGCTTGCCTGACCAGTCACTTACCAGGGCGGCAGGCTTTTTTCCTGTTGAATCAGGGACCTAAGTTCCAACATGGTGCGGATCTTCAGGAAACACAGTTATTTCCTATTTCCCCACCCTGTGGTGGCCGCGGCTGGCCAGAACACAGTCACTTACCAGGGCAGCAGGCTGGTTGCTGGTTTGCTCAGTGACCTACGTTCCAACAAGGGAGGAACCTCAGGAAACACTGTTGCTTGTTTCATTGCCCTCGGGTGGCTGCGGCTTGCCAGACCACAGTTACGTATGAGGGCAGCAGGCTGGTTGCTGCTCAGCTCAGCGCCCTAAGTTCCAACATAGTGCGGATTGAAATAAACACCGTTGCTTCTTATTTCCCCACCCTGGCATGGCCGCGGCTTGCCACACCACAGTCACTTACCAGGGCAGCAGGCTGGTTCCTGCTTGGCTCAGTGGCCTAAGTTCTTACATGGCACAGATCTCAGGAAATGCCATTGTTTCTCATTTCCCTGCTGTGGGGTTGCCCCGGATTGCCAGACCACAGTCACTTACCAGGGCAGCCGGGTGGTTGCTAGTTGGCTCAGCACCCTAAGTTTCAACATAGCGTGGATCTCAGGAAATGCTGTTGCTTATTTCCCACCCATGGGGAGGCCGCGGCTTGCCAGACCATGGTCATTTACCAGGGCGGCACCTGGTTGCTGGTTGGCTCAGGCCCTAAGTTCCAACATGGTGCGGATCTCAGGAAACGCAGTTGCTAATTTCCCCAGCCTGGGGTCTCCGCGGCTTGCCACACCACAGTCACTTACCAGGACGGCAGGCTAGTTGCTGGTTGGCTCAGGTACCTAAGTTCCAGCATGGTGCAGATCTCAGGAAACGCCGTTGCTTCTTATTTCCCCGCCCTGGGGTGGCCAAGGCTTGCCAGACCACAGTCATGTACCAGCGCAGCTGACTGGTTGCTGGTTGGCTCAGTGTGCTAACTTCCAACATGGCGTGAATCTCAGGAAAGGCCATTGCTTCTTATTTCCCTGCCCTGGGGTGGCCGCGGCTTGCCAGACCACACTCATGTACCAGTGCGGTAGGCTGGTTGCTGGTTGGCTCAGAGCCCTAAGTGTCAACATGGTGCAGATCTCAGGACATGCTCTTGCTTTTTATTTCCCCACCCTGTGGTCGCCAAGGCTTGCCAGACCACAATCACTTAACAGGCTGGCAGGCTGGTTGCTGGTTGGCTCAGCGCCGGAAGTTCCAACAGAGCATGGATCTCAGGAAACACAGTTGCTTCTTATTTCATCACCTTGGGGAGGCCGTGGCTTGCCAGACCACAGTCATGTACCAGGGCAGCAGCCTGCTTGTTGGTTGCTTTAGGGCACTAAGTTCCAACATGGCGTGGATCTCAGGAAGTGCTGTTGCTTCTTATTTACCCGCAAGGGGGTAGTCGCGGATTGACAGACCACAGTCACTTACCATGGCAGCAGGCTGGTTGCTGGTTGGTTAAGCACCCTAAGTTCCAAAATGTCACTGATCTCAGGAAAGGCTGCTGCTTCTTATTTCCCCATCCTGGGGTGGCCGCAGCTTGCCAGACCACAGTTACTTATCAGGGCGGCAGACTGGCTGCTGGTTGGCTCAGCGCCCTAAATTCTAATCTGGCATAGATCTCAGGAAATGCCGTTGCTTCTATTTCCCCGCTCTGGGGTCCCAGCGGCTTGCCAAACCACAGTAACTTACAAGGGCAGCAGTCTGGTTGCTGGTTGGCTCAACCTCTAAGTTCCAACATGGAGCGGATCTAAGGACACGCACTTGCTTTTTATTTCCCCGCCCTGGGGTGGCCGCGGCTTGCTAGAGCACAGTCACGTACCAGGGCAGCAGGCTGGTTGCTGGTTGGCTCAGCGCCCTAAGTTCCAACATGTCGTAGATCTCAGGAAACGCTGTTGCTTCTTATTTCCCTGCCCAGGGGTGGCCGTGGCTTGCAGAGCAGTCATTTACCTGGGCAGCAGGCTGGTTGCTGGTTGTCTCAGCACCCTAAGTTCCAACATGGGGCGAATTTCAGGAAATTCCCTACCTTCTTATTTCCCCTCCCTGGCCTCGGCTTGCCAGACCACAGTCACAAGGGCGGCAGGCTGGTGGCTGGTTGGGTTTTCGCCCTAATTTCAAACATGGCGTGGATCTCAGGAAACGCCGTTGCTTCTTATTTCCCTCCCATGGGGAGGACGCAGCTTGCCCAACCACGGTCACTTACCAGGGCGGCACCTGGTTGCTGGTTGGCTCAGCGCCCTAAGTTCCAATATGGCTCGGATGTCAGGAAATGCCCTTGTTCCTTATTTCCCCGACCTGGGTAGGGCACACCTTGCCAGACCACAGTCACTTACCAGGGCAGCAGGTTGGTTGCTGGTTGGCTCAGTGCCCTAAGTTCCAACATGTTGCGGATCTCAGGAAACACTGCTGCCTCTTATTTCCCCACCCTGGAGTGGCCACAGCTTGCCAGACCACAGTAAATTAGTAAGGCAGCAGGCTGGCTGCTGATTGTCTCAGCACCCTAAGTTCCAACATGGCGCGGAACTCAGGAAATGCCATTGCTTCTTATTTCATCGCCCTGGGCTTGGCCAAGGCTTGCCAGAACACACTCACTTACCAGGGCAGCATGCTGATCTCTGGATGGCTCAGGTCCTTAAGTTCCAACATCGCGTGGATCTAAGGAAATGCCATTGCTACTTATTCCCCTGCCCTGGGGTGGCCTCGACTTGCCAGAAAATAGTCACCACCCAGGGCATCAGGTTATTTCCCCACCCTGTGGTCACCAAGGCTTGCCAGACCACAATCACTTAACAGGCTGGTAGGCTGGTTGCTGGGTGGCTCAGCCCCCCTAAGTTCCAACATGGCGGGGATCTCAAGGAAAGGCATTGCTTATTTCCCTGCCCTGGAGTGGCTGTGGCTTGGCAGAACACATTCACTTATCGGGGCAGCATGCTGCTTGCTGGTTGGCTCAGGGCCTTAATTTCCAACATGGCGTGGAATGCAGGAAACGCCATTGCTACTTATTTCCAGACCACAGTCATATACCAGGGCATCAGGCTGGTTGCTGGTGGGCTCACTGCGCTAAGTTCCAACATAGCATGGATCTCAGGAAACGCAGTTGCTTCTTATTTCTCCCCCATGGGGAGGCCGTGCCTTTCCAGACCAGAATCACTTACCAGAGCAGTACCTGGTTGATGGTTGACTCAGTGCCTAGGTTCTAATATGGTTCAGATCTCAAGAAACACCGTTGCTTCTTATTTCCCCATCCTGGGGTGGCCCCGGCTTGCCAGACAACTGTCACTTACCAGGTCGGCAGGCTGGTTGCTGGTTGGCTCAGGGCTCTAAGTTCCAACATGGGCTGGATCTGAGGAAACGCTGTTGCTTATATCCCTGCCCTGGGGTGGCCGCGGCTTGCCAGACCACCGTCACTTAACAAGGCAGCAGGATGGTTTCTGATTGGCTCAGCACCCTAAGTGTCAACATGGCATGGATCTGAGGAAACGCCGTTGCTTCTTATTTCCCCACCCTGGCTTGGCCTCAGCTTGCCAGACCACAATCACTTAACAGGGCGGCAGGCTGGTTGCTGGTTGGCTAAGCGCCATAAGTTCCAACATAGTGTGGATCTCAGGAAACACCGTTGCTTCTTATTTCATCACATTTGAGAAGCCGCAGCTAGCCAGACCACAGTCATGTACCAATGCAGAAGGCTGGTTGCTGGTTGTTTTAGGGAACTAAGTTCCAACATGGTGCAAATCTCAGGAAACGCTGTTGCTTTGTATTTCCCTGAACTGGGGTTGCAGTGGCTTGCCAGACCATAGACACTTACCACTGCACCAGGCTGGTTGCTGGTTGGTTCAGCGTCCTAAGTTCCAAAATGGCGCTGATCTCAGGAAATGCTGCTGCTTCTTATTTCCCCACCCTGGGGTGGCCTCGGCTTGCCAGACCACAGTCACTTACCAGGGCAGCAGGCTGGATGTTGGTTGGCTCAGCGCCCTAAGTTCCAACATGGCGTGGATCTCAGGAAACGCTGTTGCTTCTTATTTCCCCACCCTGGGGTGGCCTCGGCTTGCCATACCACAGTAACTTACCAGGGCAGAAAGCTGGTTGCTGGTTGGTTCAGCGCCCGAAGTTCCAACATGGCGCAGATCTCAGGAAACTACATTGCTCCTAATTTCCCCGCCCTGGGGTGGCCGTGGCTTGCCAGACCACAGTCACATACCAGGGCAGCAGGCTCATTGCTGGTTGGCTCAGTGCCCTAAGTTCCAACATGGATTGGATCTCAGGAAAGGCCACTGCTTCTTATTTCCCCACCTTTGGGTGGGCATGGCATGCCAGACAACAGTCACTTACCAAGGCGGCAGGCTGTTTGCTTGTTTGGTCAGTGCCCTAAGTTCCAATACGGGGCAAATCTCAGGAAACACCATTGCTTTTTATTTCCCTGCCCTGGGGTCGCCACAGCTTGCCAGAGCACAGTCACGTACCACGGCAGCAGGCTGGTTGCTGGTTGGCTCAGCCCCCTATGTTCCAACATGGCGCGGATCTCAGGAAATGCCTTTGCTTCTTATTTCCCCACCCTGGGGTAGCTGCAGCTTGCCAAACCACAGTCACATATCAGGGCATCAGGCTGGTTGCTGGTTGGCTCAGCGCCCCAAGTTCCAACATGGTGCGCATCTCAGAAAACTTTGTTGTTTCTTATTTCCCCACCCTGCGGTGGCCATAGCTGGCCAGACCACAGTCACTTACCAGGGTGGCAGGCTGGTTGGCTCAGTGCCCTAAATTACAACATGGCACCGATATCAGGAAACTCGTTGCTTATTTCCCTGCCCTGGGGTGGCCACGGATTGGAAGACCACAGTCACTTACCAGGGTGACATGCTGGTTACTGGTTGGCTCAGTGCCATAAGTTCTGACATGGTGAGGATCTCAGGAAATGCTGTTGCTTCTTATTTCCCCACCCTGCGGTGGCTGCGGCTGGCCAGAACACAATCACTTACCAGGCTGGCAGGCTGGTTGCAGGTTGTCTCAGTGCCCTAAATTCCAACATGGCATGGACCTCAGGAAACCCCATTGCTTGTTTGTTGCCCTCAGGTGGCTGCGGCTTGCCAGACCACAGTCACCTAGAAGGGCGTCAGGCTGGTTGCTGCTCGGCTCATCGCCCTAAGTTCCAACATGGTGTGGATGATTGGAAACGCCGTTGCTTCTTATTTCCCTGCCCTGGCGTGGGCGCAGCTTGCCAGACAACAGTCACTTACCAGGGCGGCAGGCTGGTTGCTACTTGGCTCAGCGGCCAAAGTTCCAACATGGCATAGATCTCAGGAAAAGCCGCTGCTTCTTATTTCCCCACCCTGGGGTGGCCCTGGCTTGCCAGACGACAGTCACTTACAAGGGCACCCAGCTGGTTGCTAGTTAGCTCAGCACCCTAAGTTTCAACATGGCGCATATCACAGGAAATGCTGTTGCTTCTTATTTCCCCGCCCTGGCGTGGCTGCGGCTTGCCAGACCACAGTCACGTACCAGGGCAGCAGGCTGGTTGCTGGTTGGCTCAGCGCACTAAGTTCCAACATAGCGTGACTGTCAGCAAATGCCATTTCTTTTTATTTCCCCCTCATGGGGAGGCCGCGGCTTGCCAGACCACGGTCACTTACTAGGGCGGCACCCAGTTGCAGGTTGGCTCAGCACCCTAAGTTCCAACATGACTCAGATATCAAGAAACCCCGTTGCTTCTTATTTCCCCTCCCTGGGGTGGCTGCGGCTTACCAGGCTACAATCACTTACCAGGGAGGCAGGCTGTTTGCTGTTTGGCTCAGCACCCTAATTTCCAAAATGGTGTGGATCTCAGGAAACGCCGTTGCTTCTTATTAGCCTGCCCTGGGGAGGCCGCAGCTTGCCAGACCACAGGTCACTTACCAGGGGAGTATGTTGGTTGCTGGTTGGCTCAGGGCGTTAAGTTCAAAAATGGTGCGGTACTCAAGAACTGCCGTTGCTTCTTATTTCCCCACCTTGGTGTGGCTGCGGCACGGCAGACCACAGTCACTTACCAGGGTGGCAGGCTGGTTGCTGGTTGGGTCAGCGCCCTAAGTACCAATATGGCATGGATCTGAGCAAACATCATTGCTTATTTCACCAGCCTGGGGTCTGCGTGGCTTGTCAGACAACAGTCACTTACCAGGACAGCAGGCTGGTTGCTGGTTGGCTCAGCACCCTAAGTTCCAACATGGTTCGGATCTCAGGAAACACCGTTGCTCGTTATTTCCCCACCCTTGGATGTCTGTGGCTTGCCAGACCACGGTCACTAACCAAAACGGCAGCTTGGTTGCTGGTTGGCTCAGTGTCCAAGTTCAAATATGGCGCAGATCTCAGGAAATGCCATTGCTTCTTATTTTCCTGCCCAGGGCTGGCCGTGGTTTGCCAGACCACAGTCACTTACCAGGGCAGCAGGCTGGGTGCTGGTTGGCTCAGGGTTGTGAGTTCCAACATGGCGCACATCTTAGGAAACACCGTTGCTTTTTATGTCATCATCCTAGGGTGGTCGCGGCTTGCCAGAACACAGTCACTTAACAGGGCAGCATGGTGGTTTTTGGTTGGCTCGGGGTCTTAACTTACAACATGTCGGGGATCTCAGGAAATGGCACTGCTTCTCATTTCCCTGCCCTGGGGTGGCCGAGGCTTCCCAGACCACAGTCACTTACCAGGGTGGCAGGCTAGTTGCTGCTTTGCTCAGACCCCCAAGTTCCAACATGGGGCGGATCTCAGGAAACGTTGCTGCTTGTTACTTCCCCACCCTGGGGTGGCCGTGGCTTGCCAGACCACACTCACTTACCAGGGCAGCACCCTGGTTGCTGCTGAGCTCAAAGCTCTAAGTTTAAACATGGTGCAGATCTCAGGAAAGGCCATTGCTTCTTATTTCCACGGCCTGGGGTCTCCGCAGCTTGCCAGACCACAGTAACTTACCAGGTCAGCAGGGTGGTTGCTGGTTGGTTTAGAGCCATAAGTTCCAACATGGTGCGGATCTCAGGAAATGCCGTTGCTTCTTATTTCCCTGCCCTAGGGTCTCCGTGGCTTCCCATACCACAGTAACTTTCCAGGTAAGCAGGCTGGTTGCTGGTTGGCTCAGTGACCTAAGTTCCAACATGGCACGATTCTCAGCAAATGCCATTGCTTATTATTTCACCACTCTGGGGTGGCCACAGCTTGCCAGACCACAGTCACTTACGAGGGCATCAGGCTGGGTGCTGTTTGGCTCAGTGCCCTAAGTTCCAACATGGCATGGATCTCAGGAAAAACAGTTGCTCCTTATTTCCCCGCCCTGGTGTGGTCATGGCTTGCCAGACCACAGTTACTTACCAGGGTGGCATGCTGGTTGCTAGTTGGCTCAGGGCCCTGAGTTCCAACGTAGTGCGGATCTCAGGAAACGCCATTGCTTCTTATTTCATCATCCTTGGGTGGCCGTGGCTTACCAGACCACAGTCACTTACCCATGCAACAGGTTGGTTGCTGGTTGGCTCAGCACCCTAAGTACCAAAATGGCGTGGATCTCAGGAAATGCTGTTGCTTATTTCCCTGGCCTGGGGTCTCTGTGGATTGCAGACCACAGTAACTTACCAGGGCAGCAGGCTTGTTGCTGTTTGGCTCAGCGCCCTAAGTTACAACATGGCACAGATTTCAGGAAAAGCCATTGCCTCTTATTTCCTGCCCTGGGGTGCCTGCGGCTTGCCAGACCACAGTCACTTACCTGGGCGGCAGGCTGATTGCTGGTTGGCTCAGGGCCCTAAGTTCCAATATGGCGTACATCTCAGGAAACACCGCTGCTCCTTATTTAACCGCCCTGGTGTGCTCCCGGCTTGCCAGACCATAGTCACTTACCAGGGTGTCAGGCTGGTTGCTGGTTGGCTCAGGGCCCTAAGTTCCAACATGGTGCAGATCTCAGGAAATGCCGTTGCTTCTTATTTCCTCGCCCTGTGGTGGGCGTAGCTTGCCAGACCATAGATACTTACAAGGGCGTCAGGCTAGTTGCTGGTTGGCTCAGTGCCCTAAATTCTAACATGGTGTGGATCTCAGGAAATGCCAAAGCTTGTTTCATAGCCCTGGAGTGGCCACTGCTTGCCAGACCACAGTCACTTACCAGGGCAGCATGCTGGTTGCTGGTTGGCTCAGGGCCCTGAGTTCCAACATGGCGTGGATGTCAGGAAACGCCATTGCTTCTTATTCCCCGCCCCCCCCCCGGGGGGTGGCAGCCTCTGGCCTGACCACAGTCAATTACCAGGGCGGGAGGATGGTTGCTGGTTAGCTCAGCACCCTAGGTTCCAACACTGCGTGGATCTCAGGAAACACTGTTGTTTATTTCTCCAGCCTGGGGTCTCCACAGCTTGCCAGACCACAGTAACTTACCAGGGTAGGAGGCTGGTTGCTGGTTGGCTCAGTGCCCTAATTTGCAACATGGCACGGATCTCAGGAAATGCCATTGCTTCTTATTTCCCCGCCCTGGGGTGGCCGTGGCTTACCAGACCACAGTCACGTAGCAGGGCAGCAGGCTGGTTGCTGGTTGGCTCAGCACCCTAAGTTCCAACCTGGAATGAGCTTTTCATAGTAGGTTGTTAAGCAGCTGTTAGGTGGCAGTGGTTAAGAGAGTTAGTGGAACCTTTTCCAGAAGTGGGAATCTTCCAATAAAACCTGTGAATGTGCTACCTTTTGAAATTTTCTAGGACAAGTAAATGTAAAAAACAATCCCCTGGATTTCTTAAGAGGAAAAAATAGCAATAAAGTGATTCATAAATTAAAGATTAATAAGTGAGTCTTTAAAGCTAAGAGTTTTAAAAATTGTTTCAGTTGAACATGAAACATAAAGCAGAAGTGGGTAGATAGACAGAGGGAGTGGACCCAGGCTAGCTGATGTCTTCCTGTTCTTGTCTGATGTTTTACCACTTTTCGCCCAAATTTCCTATCACCTTTAGGATTCTATTGTGTACCCTTAATCCACTTTGGCCACTTTGCTTAAACTGCAGTACATCATGGCTCCTAATTCTTCAGTTTAGGAAACTTCACTTTAGGTGGTTTTGAAGCCACTGTGTGAACAATGAAACTGCCTTCATAGTGACTTGCTATAATTTCCTTTGAGAATATTGTAGTTAAAAGTGAGCCACAAGAAGCTGAGCCTCCAAGGCTAGAATCATACATAGTCATACGGATGTCCTGCTGCCTGGCTCGACAGGAAGCTAGGAGTCCTGGAACAATCGCTTCCTGTAGCACAAAGTCCTGTCTGCTCAAATGTCCCATGCTGGGTAACATGGGGCTTCTGTGAACAAAAGCATTTGGCATGGTAAGATGACTGGCTAAGTGTCATGATCTTAGTTATGTACATGTTTGTGTCACA
>PVJX010014908.1:0-43748 GCA_004027295.1 Dolichotis patagonum
ATTTCTATGGAGTCTTTAGTTTCCTGATAATCTCTTTGAATCTGTTTCATGAATTCTAGGTTTTTCCTGAATTCTTCATTAAATTTTTCTCTCCATTTGTGTTCCTCCCTTTTTCTGTCTGTGTCTTCTTCAGAGGTGCCCAGCCCTTCTTTTATTAATCTACTTATCTCTTGTTTACTTTGAATTAATATTTCAGTTTTGGTCCCGCTTACGAGGTCCTGAAGATATCTCTTTATGTCCGCTAACGCTGTGTTTGATGTTGCATTTTTGCTGCCCTCAGTCTCTTTTGTATTTACCTCTCCTGGATCAATGTTCTCAGGGTTGGGGGCTGGGAATGTTTTCTTATTTCTCCCTTTCGTCATGTTTTTGGTTCCTTCCATACAAGTGTACAGTGTAATTCCCAGACCCTTTTATTGTTGGTTAAGGCTCCTCTGACACAGGCTAGGAGCTTTAGCCCTCTTCAATAGGTTATCAGAGATTAGAGTTCACCCTCGGGCAGTGTGCGCTATCTTCTCCCTTCTGGGCCAGTCAACCTTTGCAGGCCTTCACTGCCTCAGTGTGTACTGATCTCAGGGGTGTGGCCTAGTCGAAGCAGATTCCACTAATCCGCTCGGCGAGGGGAGCAACCAGCTGAAGCCACTTCATTATGGAGTTAGGGCTGTCCTGCCCAAATCCAACATGTCGTGCAGTCGGTTTCCCCTTTCCCGTTGGAAGGTCTTATTCCCATCACTCACCGTGTCCCCGAGAACTGCAGGGCTCCCCGACATCCGACTTCAGCGCGTCTGCGGTGGGAATTCACGGTGCCTCTGGGTGGGTCGCGTGCAGGGCCGGTCCGGGCAAGCTGCACACAGGGCTGTTCAGCTCCGCACTCCGGCGGCTCAAGCCAGTCGCTTTGGCGTGGATTGCTTGTTCAGGTCGGGCAGGAATTCAGGTGGCTCGAGGAGGGTGCCATGCTCGCTGATCTTATCTTCACTAATAGTAGCCCTAGGACCTCATATTCGAGGGGTCTTTTGCGCTTTAGTTTCTTTGTGGGTTGTGAGAGTCCATCTCTCTCTGTTTGGGTCTCTCCAGGGTGTTTTATTCTGGCATTTGAGCTGTCTCTCTCAGAGAGGGTCTCTCTCCTGCTACCTACCAGTCCGCCATCTTGTCTTCTCCCTCGGGGACACCTGTTTAACCAGCTAGGCCAGCTGAATCAACCTTGGCAAGCAGTGGGATGACAGATATCACAGCCAGATCCCCCTACACATCCTTTTTTATTTTTTAAATAAGATCTTGCTAAATCACTAGCCTTTCAGTGCTGGGATTACAGTTGTTACATTTGTGCACCACTATACCTGGCTCCCAGACCTTTTTGTGTGTGTGTGTGGTACCAGGGATCGAACACACGACTGTGCACTTGCAAGGCAGGTGCTTATGCCACTGAGCTAAATCCCCAGGCACCCTTTTTCTTTTTTTTTTTTTTTTTTTAGGACAAATTCTTGTTAAATTGTTCAGGTGAGTAGCCAGGATTATATGTGACTGCAAGTAGCACTCAATATAGCTTGGATGGTAGCTATGCTGTATGAACACCTCGGTATTTCTTAGGGATCTGTTAGATGGATTTCTGTCTGTCTAGAAACTCACTTCAGCCTCTCTGAAGTCTGCAGTTTTGCACCCAACCAGAACCCCTACAGGTAGACAAGGCCCTGCTGACCCCTAGGGGGCGCCAGTGTAACACCAATATTAGCTGCTACATCTAACTTTTTTTTTTTTTTTTTTTTTTTTTTTTTTTTTTTTTTACCGGGGATTGAACTCCTGCGCTTAAGCCTCTGAGCTAAATCCCCAGCCTATACCTAACTTTTTTGAGACCGGGTCACCTGTGCAGCCCAGGCTGGCCTCAAATTCCAGACCCTCTTGCCTCAGCCTCCTGAGCACTGGAATTATAGGTGTGCATCATCTAGCCCAGCCCCAGTTCTCTCAGTTTGTTTGTTTTTTCTTCTTTCTGTTTTTTGTTGTGTTGTGTTGTTTTGGTTTTAGTGCCAGGATTGAACCCAGACCTTCACACTGAGCTACATCCACAACACTGTTTTTTTGTTTGTTTTGTTGTTTCTTTTTTGAGACAGGGTCTTGTTTTGCAATTCAGATTGGCCTTGAACTAACTGAGTCGGCCAGGCTGGTCTCAAACTCAGTGATCTTCCTGCCTCAGCCTCCCAAATACTGGGATTATAGGCATGAGGCACCATGCCCAGCCACAACATTTTTTGTTTTTTATTTCAAGACAGGGTCTTGTTAATTTGGGTTCTCCCTGCCTCCACCTCCTAGAGTGCTAGGATTACAGGTGTGCACCATCTTGCCCAGAGCTAGTTTTTGTTTTGTTTTTTAAAAAGCACTATCCTATATGCCCTAATTTGGAGACCCGAACGGAAGGGGAAGGAGCACAACAGAAAATGACAGTAGGGAGTGGATGTAAGGAGCGCAGGAAACAGCTTGCTGTTGGATGGTACCGTGCGCAGGCTGGTGATCTGTAGGGCCCAGCTCCTGCCCCTGGCTGTAGGCTGACCCTCCCCACACTCAGTTTCTCCAGCCTCAGCAAACCTCATCCTTCCTTTGAGGTCTCCACTGGGTCTGGGGTGGGGGCGCTCAGCCACATTAGGTCAACTCACTGAATTTAGCATTGTCAAGGCTGCTGGACTTTTATCACTGTCACAGACAGAATTAGCCTGGGGCAGACAGGACCTCATGTCACTCAGGGCACAGAGTCCTCCTGGGTCCTCCTTCCTTTGACTACATATGTCACCCCCAAGCATGAGGGCCCTTCATGGGGCAGTTTTCCTACCCTGCCCTTGGGTTTAGCTTTTGCTTTAGGGTGACTTTGCAGCTTTTCCCTGTGGGGCAGCAGGAGCCCAGAGCCCAGTCCCCAGGACCAATTGTATTGTGATGGACTTGCCCCACATCAGGGAGTCTCCACAGGATGGTGGCCTTCTCAGGGCCCCCATACTGCCCTCTTTCCACTTTCATCTCTGGTACTCCAACTCAGCAGCCCCCACCCCAACTTCCTGAGTACTCCCAATGGCCTATGCCTGATTCTGCCTTGTTAGTGTCCTGTCAGCCATCCTGGGAGGTGGGCACTGCGGTCACCTCCTGTGTCTTGGGGGAGTTGGAACAGAGGGGTTCACTGGCTTCCAGGATCACAGAGCAGGGCTTCCACTTTGTACTGGTGATGTTGTGGTCTTGGCTGACCCTGGCAGGTCTCTCACACTCCCAACCTTCTACCTCATACTC
This sequence comes from Dolichotis patagonum, assembly GCA_004027295.1. Lineage (NCBI taxonomy): Eukaryota > Metazoa > Chordata > Mammalia > Rodentia > Caviidae > Dolichotis > Dolichotis patagonum. Next base: position 3,262 of record PVJX010014908.1, read on the forward strand.
CAGTGCAGCTGAGCCAGCCTGCCAGGGTTCAAGTCGCAACTGTGCCAAGTATTAGCTGTGTGACCTCAGGGAGTCCCTAACTTCTCTGAACCTCAGTTTTCTCATCTGTAAAATGGATGCTTAAAAAGCTATTGTGAAGATTAAAAGAATAAAAGTGTGTGAAGCCAGGGCCGTGGCTATTTATGGGCCCCTGTTACCTTTCTGGATAGGGTGCAAATATGGAGGTGGGCACATTAGCAGCATGTGTATGGAGCAAAAGCCCAACAGCATCAGGCTCTGGCAGTCACCTGCCCAGAGATGGGGCCTTGCCAAGGGCAGTGGCAACAATCAACAGTAGGTAGCTATAGAAGACTGACCTGAGTCGCATGTGCCCTCCAGCCAACTGCCTTGGCTGTGACCCAGGCAGACCCCAGTGGAGCCTCCCTCCCATCTGTAAAGTGAATTGAGAGGTGCAGGAGGGCCGTCCTTCCTCCCTCCCACCCCTAACAGAGTCAGTGGGCACCGGGTGTTTGATGATAGATGTGACATCACTTCCCTAGCTGTGAGTGAGCCATTCTGTCATTTCCCACATAGCTATTGCACAGGGATCGATCGGAAGAGATGGACCTAGTCTGGACAATGAAACACACCATCAGGTATGGAGAGGTTGGTCAGGGAGGGCTTCCTCGAGGATGCAGCACAACTCCACGATTTACAGAGATCCAAAAAGTTCTCCTGGCATAATGACAGGTAGGAAAAAGAAAACAGAATCTAAAACAGGTCCTGCCATGTGTGGGGAGAGAGATGGGGCCCGGTGGAGCTAGGTGAACAGGGAGACCGAACTCTTACAAGCAGGTAGGGAAAGGACTCTGAGGGGCGAAAGGGAGCGATTTGGATTTTCTTTCTTGGAAAGGTTTCACGCAGAGATTCACCCTCCCCTTCGCAGCCTGGGAATGGTTCGGAGACACAATCCCAGCCGGCCTGTGGCCCAGTTTAGGATCTCTCTGGGGTCGCAGGAATCCTCGAGGACCAGACCCGGCCCGGGAGCCCACGTCCAGAAGGACAGTCTCCTGCTGTCGGCGACTCTGATCGGGACGCGGAGGTCCCGTCTCACCCCCGAGCCCCGGCCACCCTCTGCCGCGCGGCAGGGCGGGGAGGCGCCGGGCGCCAAGGCTTCTCCGGCCGCAGTGTCGCCGCAGCGCCGGCCCCGCCCCCGCCGCGCCTCCCCGCACCCCACCCCCAGCGGCCGCGGCCCCGAGCGGTTCCAGAGCTCAGGCCCTCGCGGAGCCCAGGTGAGCTCCCGCTCCGGGGACCCCGGCCGCGGTGCCCCGGCTCCCACTCGGCTGCCGGGGCCAGCGCGCGTGTTTTCGGATCTCGGACCCCTGGCCCGTGAGTGAGGGACACGGGTCGTCAGCTGGGACCAAAGAGACAGGCTGGGGACTGGGGCGCCCCTCCTTCCGACCCTCTTTCCGCTGGCCCTTCCTCCCGGCTTCCCGCGGACCCTTCCTGCTTCCAGTGCCTTTACTGGGCTGCGGGGTATGGCGCGGGGGACCAGGACCCAGCCGGCTTCCCGGACCCAGAGAGCCACACGTGCAAAGGCGGGGAGAGTGGACAGAGGCCCGTGCCAGAGCTCCTCTGGAGGGGTGGCAGCGCAGCCTCCAAAGCGTGCATTTCGGGCCGAGATGCTCAGAGGCCATCCTCTGGATGCCTGGAACTCATTGAGGGACCAAGCTGGGCGGGAGACCCCCGGGGTGAAGGATGGGACCAGGAAGGGAGCAACTGGCCCAGGAGGGGAAGAGTTTCCTGGGGACGGGTGGCCTGGGAGGAAAAGCACCAGCATCTCTGAGAAGTGGGAATGATTCAGTACCTGCCTCACAGGGCACTGGGAGGGGACATTGGCTCTTGGCTGGTAGTTAGCATTGGGCACTGTTAGAACTTTTTAGCAGAGGGCCACTTGGAAGCAAAAAGCCTGGGGACCACTAAGAAAGACCTTTGGCTTTGAGTTGGGTTGACTGGTCCCAAACTGACCTGGTACACTATAGGTAGGAGTGGTCTTCCCAGTTTTCTTTCTCCTGGCCACTTGGGAAGGCAGGGAGTGGGGGTTAGTGGACACTAACAGTGTTTGGGGTCTGTGGCCCAGCGGGGGAACCCTGAGTCCAGGCAGGAAGGGGGAGGCCAGGACTGAGCAACAGCTGAACCCAGAACCGGATGAGGGGCTCCCCAGTGCCTGGGGGATGGGGCAGGTGGGCTGGTGGTCACTGAGTTTCATACACATGCCTTGGTGATAAGTAGAGGAAAGAGCAAAGGTACACCCAAATGGCTGTGGGTGCCTGCTTGCCTGTGTGCCTTTTGGGCAGCCAAGATCATGGGCCAGGCAGTGGGTGGGCCTTCCCAACCCTTGTCCTTCCTCTTTGGCCCCCTGGCTTCAGTACCTGTCCCCTGACCTTCCTGGAGTCTGAGCTGGAGCAAAGGGACCTGAGCGCCACTTGAACTGGACTTTAGGAAGAAATTCCAGGGGAAACAGGCAGATGACAATGGAGGGCCTGTGGAGAGATCATTTGTAAACAAAGCAGCTATACCTTTGCCTGAGCCCTTCCAAAGTCCACCTGTAAGCTGCATCTCCCAGAAGGCCCACCCTCTGGCCTTGAGACACCATGGCTGCAGTGATCTTTCTGCTGACCAGGTGCCCCATCCCCCAGAGTGCCTTGGAGGGCCTTAGGGTGCTAGGTCACCTCCTGGGGCCCTGCCTATCTTAGAAGAAAGGTGAGGAGGAGGGTGGGAGGTCACTTGGATACTCCCCATCTGCTGTTTGACCTTGATGAGACCTTGGCCCCTCGGTTCTGTCTGCTGCTCAGCATGGCCTCAGTACCACCAGCCCAGGGTGGGAGGCTGGGCTGTGGCTGCTGGGCTGTGGCTGTGGCAAGGCTGTGTGTCTGGCTTCTCTTTCCCCCAACCCCATCAGTCCCAGGCTGGCTGCCTGCTCTTATTCATTAAGAAGCTGGGTTTCCCTGGGGACCAGTGGACTGGCCTAACCCCACCCCCAGCCCCTCATTGTTGCCACAGCTCACCCTAGGAGGAGAGGCGGAGGCTGGGCCGCCTCCTGGACCTCTGCCCTCCCTGCCCTGCCTCCAAGGCCAGGCACCCTCTATCCACTGCTGGGCTGTGAGCAAGGAGCAGTGGCTACCCTCAGAAGAGGTGGGTGTCCAGGGGCCATCAGCCAGGGAGAACCCTGTGTCCCTCCTATTGTAGGAAAGAGAAACCCAAGGACCAAGCAAGCTCTGGCTTGCCCAAAGTGACCTAGGTTTTAACGCAAGCACAGTGGCCTCCTGAGAAATCGGAAGGACTCAGAGCTTGATCCCAGACTGTGGGATTTGGAGAGGGGAAGTGACAGGCTGAAGGCTTGAGGGAGTAGCAGAACTCAGGGAGAGTTAGGACAAGGCAGCTGTGGGACTGGAGGGGAGGGGTGATGGTGGTGGTGATGGGTGGTAGTCAACACTGGGACAGAAGAGATCCCCTTAGCCCACACAAAGGTAAGAAGGGACCTGAGGGGCCGAGCTGAGAGGGCCACAAAGGTGAGGTGCTTTCCGGGATCCCTGGCATGCAACAGTTACAACTCAAATGTAGGACTGTTCGAGAAACTGTCAGCATTTCTACCTGCAAACTCTGTCAAAGCCCTGTCCTTATGCTCCCAGTCTCCCCTGCAGGTCCTAGAGGCAGCTCCAGCTAGGATGGCCGCTCCAGCATCACTAAGGGTCACAGGGGATCCAGCCCCATGGGGGGCACCCTAGGCCTCCCACAGCCCAACCATCTGTTCCTCAGCTGCCTGTTCTCAGGACACTCGCCATGGGGGGCTGCTTCTCCAAGCCCAAGCCAGGTACTGTCCTCCTCTCTCACTACCTCTGCCCTGCCTCCCTCCCTGCCTTCCTCCTCCACTGCCTTCCTCCCCTCCCCCTCTGCACTCAGCCAGCCTCCGAAGTAGGTCAGGCTAGGCAGGAGCCTGGAATGTTAATGCGCTGCTGGCCAGAGGAGGGTAGGAGGACTTGGAGAAGTCCTGGTCCCCCTCCATCGGGTGCCCCTCTTTACCTGAAGCTTTGAGTGCTGGTAGTGGGAATAGAGCTGCATCCTTCTTGGGAAGAGAAGGAGATTTCTCGTTGCAAGGTTGGCAAAGGGACTGTGTCCCCTAGAGCTGGAAGGGAGCTATAGAGATACCTCCAGATGTTGTGTGACCTCTCTGTGCCTCAGTTTCCTTCTCTGAAAGACGAGCCTGCCTGCCTTGACCTGTCAGAGTTACCAGGAGAGTGTAGTGGGCAGGTCCCTGCCTTCTTTACCTCTTCTGACCTGCTGTGTGATCTTAGGCTTGCCACACTGGCCTCTCTGACCGTGCTTTGTTTTGTACAATCTGTGCTCTGTCTATCCCAGGTGGCCCTAGTCAAGGCTAGGAAGATTCCAGAGTGCTGAGAGAATCCAGCTTTGCTCTATAGGGGAGAACTATGTGTATGGGGCTCTCCCTCTGACCCCTACTTTTCCTCTTCCCTCCTCATAGCACCCAGGAAGGTAGGGTGTACAGCCATGTTACACTGGAGAAACTGAGGCCCAGAGAGGCCTCCAGAACCCAGCCTGTGCTCCTCCCACCCCCACTCAGGCCACCTTGGCCTGGCCACCATACCCCGGCTCCCCTTACCTGATACCCATCGGCTCCATTACCTTGGACCTTGTGAACCTTTTCTCCTTTTCCTGGACCTGAGAACTTGGGGGAGGGAGGAGCGCTGTGGAGCCCCTCAGGCAGGGGGACCCACCTGCACTGCCCCTGCAAACTGTGCTCCCTCCCACCACGGCAGCCATGGGCACTCAGGTCTGGGCTCCATCCTACCACCATCCTGCTTTAAAGTGTGGATTGGGCAAATGACATCCCTTGCCTTGGCCCCACTCTTCCCCCTCAGAAGTGGACAGGAGGTGCCGGCTGGCCCCATCCCGGGTGTCTACAGGGCTGTTGAGCTGGCAGGAGGCCCTGGGCAGAAGATGCCACCTGCTGGTTCTTTTAGAGGACCCAAAAGACTGATCTGCCTTGGAACCCCGGTCCCCAGGACTACTAGTATAAGGTTAGCTTTTATTGTTGTACCAGGAATTGAACTCAGAACCTTGCACATGCCAGGCAGGTGCTTGTGCCATTGAGCTATACCCCAGCCCCTGGGGTTGGTCTTTTTTTTTTTTTTTTTTTTGTCTTTTTGAGACATGGTCTCATGATGCAGTTCAGGCTGGCCTTGGACTTACTTTGTAGCCCAGGCTGGTCTCAAACTTGCAACAATCCTTTTGCCTCAGCCTCCTGAGTGCTGGGATCACAGGAGTGCACCACCACGCCAGGCTCAGAGTTAGTCATTCTTATCACCCAAAAGACAATGCTAAGAATTTGGGCTCTTGAGCCTGAATCCTGCTCTGGCCCTTCCTGGTTGTATAGCCTAAGGCAGGGAAACACCTCTCTGATCCTCCATGTTTATATGTATAAAATGACACAATTGCCAGTAATACCAGTACTTTGGGAGGCTGAGGCAGGGAAAATTGCAACTCTGAGCCAAGCTTGGGCAGCTTAATGACTTAAGTGAGACCTTGTCTCAAAATACAAAATAAAAAAGGGCTGAATAAAAGAGAGATAGATGTAGCTCAATGCAAAGGCCCTCGTTCAATCCCCAGTACCACCAGCAGGGTGTGTGTGCATGCTACCCAATGGCTTTCCCTCTCTGCCATGGCTGCCAGGAGGGTCACAGCTAACCAGGTTGGGGGTGTGGCATAGTGGTCGAGTATGTGATTAGCATGTGAGAGGCCCTGAGTTCAATTCCCAGCACCAAAAACTAACAAATGACCCCCCTAAAACACTATAACCCAATTCCATCTATTGAGCTTCTACTCTGCATTATATATTGTCTCTTTCAACATTCACTATCCCCAAACAGGTAGACACTGTTCCTTTTTGTGGGGCGGGATGGAGGGGAGTGCTGGGAATGAACTCAAGGTCTTGGGCATGCTATGCACATCTGTCACGGAGCCACACCCCAGCCTGGTCTCTCCATTTTATGACCATGGCATTTTGAGCTCCATAAGGTCTAAGGTGGGGCAGCCGGGAAGGAAGAGTTGGGTTGATCTGGTTTGTGGACAAGCAGAGACCCTCCTCTCCACCTACTTTCTGCTGCTGCCCCTGACTTGATGGCTTTCTGTTAGACTGCATCAGTCAGTGTGCTTTGGAGCCTTCTGGAAGGGGGTAGTGGATGAGAACAGCCGAGTTGGCTGTCATCTGGTACCCCGCCAGGCTGTTCCTGGGCCCCTACAGTGCTCTTCACTGATGTCAGCTGAGGCTAAAGTGTTTTCCTTTTTAATTCTTCCAAAAACAATCTAACACGGTTATGTAAAGTATGGAAAATGGAGGGAAAATCCCTACTGGACAGGACAGCCTCCCTGAGCTAAAGGCTGGGACACCCAGATGGGGGGTGTAAGCTGGGGTTGGGGAGTAGCTCAGCATGAGAGGAGGGACATGTAGGGGCCCTGCAGCCGGGAGACAAAATATAGGAGCAGTGTATGGGTGGATGCATAGCAGTTAGCAGAAGCTCAAGGGTCTAAAGGCTGGCAGCCCGGGACAAGCAGACGGCACAGGCAAAGGCCTTGAGTCATGACTGAGCAACCATGCAGGTTGTTTAGCTCTTCGTTTCTGGAGTGTCAGGTCTGAGGTAGAGGGCTGAGAGGTGCAGCCAGGGCAGGTCTGGAGTCGCCTGTCCCTTGGGAATCAAGAGGCAGCACCTGCCCCCACAGGAGCCCATGCTGTGCCAGGGGCTTAGCCGCCTCCTCCTGTCTCCTCTGCTGCAGCAGCCCAGGAGGCCAGATTAGCACTGCTAAAAATTCTGTTTACTGTTCCCTTCTAATTAGAAAAATACCCCAGGCACGTTGTAGAGAATTTGAAAAATCTGGAAAAGTATAAAGAAGAAAATGACAAGCCAGGCAAAGTAGTGCAAGCCTGTAATTCCAGGGTTCTGGGAGGCTGAGGCAGGAGGATTGCAAGTTCAAGCCCAGTATGCGCAACTTGTAAGACCTCTTTAAAAAGGTGTGGGGGGATGCTAGTGATGTAGTTCAGTGAGCTCAATCCCTGGTACAAAGAGAGAAAGAGAGAGAGAAAAAGGCTGTGGGGCCCTGCACCCTTTTGTTATCTATATGCTCCCCCATGATGAATTTGATTCACAGAACCCCGACACCTGCACTTGAAGACACCAAAACACCAGGGTTCAGTAAATAATAAATCTCAAAGTGATGAGAATGGCTAGTTTGGGAGGAGGAGGATACTTTGAGACAGGATCTCACTGTGTAGTCCAGGCTGACCTCACACACAGAAATCCTCCTGCTTCAGCCTCCCAAGTGCTAGGGTCACAGGTGTGCACTACCATGCCCTTTAAGAATAGCTGTTTTGCCAGGGAGTTAACTCAGTGGCATAAGTGCTTGCCTGGCAAGCTCAAGGTCATGAGTTTGATCCTCGATACCAAAAAAAAAAAAAAAGCCTATTTTAAGAAGTGACATTGTGGTTTCTTGTTTGTTTGTTTGTTTGTATTTTGGTGCTGAAGATCAAATCCAGAGCTTTGTACATGCTTTACAAGTGTTCTATCATTGAGCTATATGTTCTATTGATATTATTTTGGAGGGGGTACTGGGAATCAAACTCAGGACCTTGTACTTGTCAGGCAGGTGCTTATGCTGCTGAACTATATCCCTGGCCCAAGCTACATGTTCTATATGAGCTATATATAACGCCCTGTAAACATGTTTTTCTTTCTTTTCTTTTCTTTTTCCTTTTGTCTCTTTGAGACAGGGTCTCACTATGCAGTTCAAGCTGAACTTGAACTCACTTTGTAACCCAGGCTGGTCTTGAACTTGCAGTGATCCTCCTGCCTCAGCTTCCCAAGTGCTGAGGCATGAGCCACTATGCCTGGCTCAACATGTTTTTCATTTTTTAACTTTTTGTTTTTGATACCAGGGATTGAACCTAGGGCCTTTGTACTGAGCTATACCTCCAGCAGTTTTTATTTCTTATTTTGAGAATTCTTTTTTCTTTTTTTTTTCCTTTGGTGCCGGGGATCAAACTCATGACTTCGCATTTGCCAAGCAGGCACTTACACCACTGAGCTAAACCCCCGGCCCTATTTTGAGAATTCTTATCCTGAGTCCAGCCCAGGCTGGACTCAAACTTTGCAGTCATCCTGCCTCAGCCTCCGTTAGTGCTGGGTTTATAGGCATGCGCCATTGTGCAGTTTCTTCTGCCTCTTTGCAGAGGGTGTAGAGAACTTTGTAGGGAGGTAGCAGGGCAGGGTTGAGCATTGCAGCACTTAGAGGGGCTGGCCTCTGTCCACAGTTTGTGGGAAGGGAGGAGATGCGCCACTCGAGGGGCTCACGGCATGGCCTTGCCCACAGTGGAGCTCAAGATTGAGGTGGTGCTGCCTGAGAAGGAGCGGGGCAAGGACGAGCTATCTGCCAGCGGGAAGGGAAGCCCCCGGGCCTACCAAGGCAATGGCACAGCCCGCCACTTCCACACCGAGGAGCGCCTGCCAGCCCCTCACTCCTACCCTGGCCCCCAGGACTGCGTGGAAGCTGCTGTCTGCCATGTCAAGGACCTAGAGAATGGCCAGTGGGTTCTGGGCTGGGAGGGAGGATGTGAGGGTGGGGGGCTGCATAGCAGACGCTACAGAGAAGCAGGGAACCCGGTTGGGGGGGTCTGGAAGGGGATAGGCACGACCAAGGGGTCATGGCCTCTGTGGCTTCTGTAGTCTTAGCCTACTCTTCAGAAGGCTGAACTTGGGGAAGAGGTGTCCCAGGCTGATGTCACTTGTCTGGCTTGACCTCTGAGTGCAGCCCCTCTCCAGGATGCGGGAAGTGGAGCTGGGCTGGGGGAAGGTGTTGCTGGTGAAGGACAATGGGGAATTCCACGCCCTGGGCCATAAGTGCCCACACTACGGTGCTCCTCTGGTGAAAGGTGAGACAACAGAGTGCACATGGGGCAGGGGGTGGGACCTCCCCAAGAGGGCTTGGCCTTGGTGCCATCCATCCCTCAGGCTGACTTGACTCCTCCATTGGCCCCAGAGTCCTCATATATTAATGGGGTCTCCTGGAGAGGACCAGGAGGTGCTGGGACACAGGTCCTTTGGGAGGAGCCCTGGCTGGTGGCTTCAGCTTAGCACCACCCTCTTCCAGGCGTGTTGTCCCGAGGCCGGGTACGCTGCCCCTGGCATGGCGCCTGCTTCAACATCAGTACTGGGGACCTGGAGGACTTCCCAGGCCTAGACAGTCTGCACAAGTTCCAGGTGGGGCTGAGAGTATAGTGTGGCTTGAGTGTAGAGTCAGGGGCTGGAACAGCCCAAAGTCTGATCTCGAGCGACACTGTCCTTGCAGGTGAAGATTGAGAAGGAGAAAGTGTATGTCCGTGCCAGCAAGCAGGTGAAGGAGTGGCTCAGGGCTCAGGCACAGGTGGGGAGGGCATGTTGGTGTACTGGAAGGGAGCCTGGCATATGTGGCTGGGAACAGAGGAAGGGGCTGCATGGTAGGGATAAACCTGGCTGAAGCAGCAGGACCTGGCTGCTGGGATCACCCCAGCTGCCAGCTGCCAGCTGCCAGCTGCCCCACCCTCCCGCTACTCAGGCCCTGCAGCTGCAGCGAAGGACCAAAGTGATGGCCAAGTGTATCTCTCCAAGTGCTGGGCACAGTGGCAGTACCAATGTGCTCATTGTGGGTGCAGGTTGGTGCCAGGGTCCTGAGGGTTAGTGTGGGTGTTGGGGCTAGGAGAGAAGCGGTCCCTGGCCCATGGCCCCTCCCTTCAGGCGCTGCTGGCCTGGTGTGTGCGGAGACACTGCGACAGGAAGGCTTCTCGGACCGGATCGTCCTGTGTACGCTGGACAGGCATCTCCCCTATGACCGGCCAAAGCTTAGCAAGGTGGGGAAGCAGGCAAGGGAGGAACAGACAGGGGGCAGTCAGCGCAGGCCAAAGCCCAGATCCTGACTCCTCTGAGTACCTGTCAGGGGACTTAGAACCTCAACTATCACCTCTTAGAGGGAATGTCTAGCCAGCTCCCCTTTCTGTTTATACCAGGCCCATCTCTGATACCCTCAAAAGGTCTGGACTTGTTGAGTTCTGTCTTACAGCCCCTAGTGACCCAGGGCTGGCTTTACCCTCACTGGGCTCCGTATCCTCCTCTGTAAAATGGAACAGTGGCCACATGGCCCTGTGTCACGTTGACTGTGTTCTGTAGTCTCTGGATGCACAGCCTGAGCAGCTGGCTCTGAGGCCCAAGGAGTTCTTCCGGGCCTATGGCATCGAGGTGCTCACTGAGGCCCAGGTATGAGACTGTGGGTGGAACACACGCCAGGGAAAGTGTTAGTGGGCACCATGAAGGGCAAAGCCACTTGACCCTAGGGGTGGTGGGGAGGTGTTCTGCCCTTTTCCACCCCACTGCCTGTGCCTGGGAGGCAGCACTGGGCCTTCTTCCCGGCAGGGTTCTGGATACACTCACAGCCCCAGAGTGTAGGGAGTTAGGCAATCTGATCTGTGCTGGGAAGGCAGAGCCTGGTGGCATTTGGGCACATAGAGAGGGCTTTAAAGAGCAGGTGATGTCTGAAGCTTATGGAAGAATGAGGCTTATTAAAGAATGAAGCTTCCACAGGAACTACTCAGACGTTTCGCTGGGCTCTGGGCCTACTGCAGGACCTGGAAGTGGGTGGCGAGGCCCAGGTGCAGGCCCAGGCTCACACTCTGCCCCTCGGGGATTGCAGGTGGTCACAGTGGACGTGAGAAACAAGAAGGTCGTGTTTAAAGATGGCTTCAAGCTGGAGTACAGCAAGCTATTGCTGGCCCCTGGAAGCAGGTGGGAGGGTGTCTCCTGCCCTCCTCGGGCACTGGGTGGGGTGCTGTTAGGATGACAGGGCCTCACTGATGTACCCTGTCTCAGCCCGAAAACCCTGAGCTGTAAAGAAAAAGAAGTGGAGAACGTGTTCACCATCCGGACTCCTGAGGATGCCAACCGTGTGGTGAGGCTGGCCCGGGGCCGCAATGCAGTCGTTGTGGGAGCCGGCTTCCTGGGTGAGCAAGAGGGGGTGGTAGGGATGGTGAGCAGGCTGTTTTAGCCAGTTCCAGGGTGTGCCAGCCCTGCCCTCTTGCCCACCACCCCAGGGATGGAGGTGGCCGCCTATCTGACTGAGAAGGCCCACTCGGTGTCTGTGGTGGAGCTGGAGGAGACTCCCTTCAGGAGGTTCCTGGGGGAGCGGGTGGGTCGTGCCCTCATGAAGGTGAGCCTGCCCCAGCCCGCAGCATGCCTCAGAACCTGGGGAGTCCAGTCTCGCCCCCGGCTGGGCTCTTACCCACTGCCCATCCACCATCTTGCCTGGACAGATGTTTGAGAACAACCGGGTCAAGTTCTACATGCAGACAGAGGTGTCAGAGCTTCGGGCCCAGGAGGGAAAGGTGGGCCTCTCTCCTGCCTCTCTGTTGCTGCTGCTTTCTGTCCCCTCTGCCTGTGCCAGTTGGGTCCCTCTGATCATCCGCCTATTCCCCACAGCTGAAGGAAGTTGTGCTGAAGAGCAGCAAGGTTGTGCGGGCTGATGTCTGTGTGGTGGGCATTGGTGAGTCGTTGGGTGAATGAACAGAGGCGTCTGACATGCTCACAAGTGAACTTGGGTTAGTCCCTCCCTCTCCCAGAGTCTCAGTTTCCACATCCATAGAATGGGGACTCCAATGATATCCACTTTACAGGGTCATTGGGAAATGTGTACCCAGCTTATCCCACTACTGCCCTGTCCTGTGAGGCCTGAAGAATACAGACAAGCTCTAATTAGTCCCTTCTCCAGCTGAAGTGGCAGTTTGGGTGCCAGGCCAAAGCTTGGAGGTGGCTACACAGGGGTTGGAGAGGCATGTGGCACTGGCCCTCCCCGGGGGCTTTATGGAGTACTTCTTGGAGGAGGTGATACCTGAGGCCTGAGGGGAGGCATGAGAATTGGTGGAGGTGCAGGCAGACTCAACAGGATGAGCGAAGGCCCCAGCAGGGGAAGTCCAGGGACACTGTAGAGCAGGTACAGCAGGTGAAGAGTATGGGGTATGGAAAACACTGAGACAGGAGAAGCAGAGTCCAAGGTGTGGATGTGGTGGCTTCTGTCCTGGTAGGTGCGGTGCCCGCCACAGGCTTCCTGAGGCAGAGCGGCATTGGTCTGGATTCTCGTGGCTTCATCCCCGTCAACAAGGTGGAGCTGGGTGGGACACATAGGGTGCTGGGCTGGAGGTGGCTCAAGGTCCAGGTCAGCCCCCGTCCCACCCATGGAGCCCTGGCCTTCTCTCCACAGATGATGCAGACCAACGTCCCAGGCGTGTTTGCAGCTGGTGATGCTGTCACCTTTCCCCTTGCCTGGAGGAACAATCGGAAAGTGAACATCCCACACTGGCAGATGGCTCATGCCCAGGGTATGCCAGCCCTGAGGCGGGTTCAGGGAGGAGGGCATTCGCAGGTCTCAGCCTTCCCCAGCCATGTTTCAGTTGCTGGTCTGGGGTCCTAGATGCCGTGTTAGACATTCCAGGCTCTGTAGTGGCCAGTCTGGCCAGCCTCATCCAGGTGATTAAGCCAGTGCAGAGTCAATCCTTTGGCTCATTTCTGGAGCCAGAGACCTCTTTCTAGCACCCACCTAGATATCCCACTTAGTCAGACACAGTCTCCCAATTGCAGCTGTCTCCCCATTAGTCTCAGCATTGCTTTCATCCACAGGACAGATTCCTCAGAATTCCTAATCAACCTGCAGTTACCCTGGAGAGGAGAGGTATTTAGCAGTCTAGCTTCCACACAGTGCTTCTATCTCCCTTGAGCCACTTGACTGTATCTGTGAACTCACTTGCCTCATACAATCCCCTGGAGGCAACTATTTAGCCTGGGCTCAGTAGTAACATTGTGCTATCTGTGGAAAAGCTGTCCCCTCCCTCTATTTGGTGGCCATGAAGCTTCCCAGGTCTCACCCACTGTACCTGGTATGGGCCCCTAAGTAGCAGGTAACAGTAAGTTAACCACCTCAGCACCTCATGGAAATGATCACCAGACTCCCAGTCTGGGACACTCCTCCCTGCATGCACTACCAACTTTCTTTTCTTCTGCCTTGGCCATTATTTGAAGAGATCATCTGCTGACTGAAATCCCACTCCTGGTCCTAGTCCATTTCTGTCCAAGTGTAAAGTTACTGCTAGATTGTAAAGAACCAAAAGTTACTTCTCAATGAGATACAAACAGGATTCAGGGTTTAACTGTGAGAGCCCAGGGCATTCTCATGTATATCCAGTTATGGGGTCTAGAGGGCCCTTACAGGCACTGAGAACCGACCCATGATATTTTCCGGGAAATATTCCTTGCATGTGGTTGTCGCTCCTTCCCACTTGTGCTCTATACTCCTCCCTTTTCAGACCTGATGATGTGTCAGATTAGTTCTCTGCATACAAGGCTGAAATGGTGAAGCAGAGAATTGCCCGATCCCAACATGCAGATTTTTCAAAGGAGTGATCCTGCAGATGGGCTATTGGCTGAGTAATAGTGCACCTCTGGATCTTCAGGGAGTCTAAGAATAGCTACCCCTGGCAGAGGTCCCTAGAACAGTGGGGTAGGCAGTGTGGGGGTGGTGAGGGCCAGGGTCGGGGCTCTCAATTCCTGGGTTCCATAGGGCGCGTGGCGGCCCAGAACATGCTGGCGCAGGAAGCGGAGATCAGCACAGTGCCCTACCTGTGGACTTCCATGTTCGGCAAGAGCCTGCGCTATGCGGGTAACCCACTAGCCTTGCAGTGGGCGGGGCCTGGAGCGCTTGGGACGGGGCTTGGTGGCTGAGGGGGCCTGAAGAATCTTAGGGGTGGGGCCATGGCTGCATTGGAAGAAGCAGGTAAGAACCCACTTTTGTAGGAATAACCTAAAATAAGTAAGAAATAAGGAACCAGGGAACCTGACCAGAGAGAAGTTAGGGCACAGGGTGGGGAGCCTGTAAAGTCTCAACCCTAACACGTCTCATTTGGGTACCACCCGCCTGCCCTGCCCACAGGATATGGAGAAGGCTTTGATGACGTCATCATCCAAGGGGACCTGGAGGAGCTGAAATTTGTGGCTTTTTACACCAAGTGAGAATGGGAGGGTTCAGGTTGGGGGGACAGTCGAACCTCAGTGCTGAAGGGAGAGTCATTCCAGAAAAGCTCTGCTCCTGAGAAGAGGGCATTACCAAAAAGGTGGGCCAAGGGCAAAGGGAGGCAGCTGGGTAGAAGGGAAGGTAAGAAGATGGCAGTAATAACTGTCTGCCATCGCAGGGTTGGGGGGGAGTCAGTGTATATTCTGAACAGTTCTTTGAGGTGGAGTTGATGCCCTGCTTTTACAGTGAGGAAAGTCACATCGGTAGAGATTGCCAGCACAAGCCCAGCCAAAATTCTGCCGAGAACTGGAGTTATGTGCTGGGATAAACAGAGGACTGAATGCTCAGGGCATTTCTGTTTCCCAGGGCAGAATATTACTCTGGGCCTGAGGTAGACAGGAGAGTGTCAGGGTCTTCAAAAAAGAGTGTCAATGGGCAGTCTTTAGGCTTAGCTACCCTATCTCTACAGAGGCGACGAGGTGATTGCTGTGGCTAGCATGAACTACGATCCCATCGTATCCAAGGTGGCTGAGGTGTTGGCCTCTGGCCGTGCCATCCGGAAGCGGGAGGTGGAGTGAGTGTGGGTGTGGGAGGCTTTGGGTGAGGGAGGAAGTCTCCTGAAGAACTGGCCAAAGCTGCCATTAAACCAGCCACCCCATGGTCCTCCAGGGCCCACTCTTCTTCTCCTTGGTTTCCATCAGTCTGAAGTTTCCAGGGCTACAAGGCAGTGTGGAACATGGATTGTAATCTGGGAGAATGCTGGTGATATGTGCTCATGGAACAGAAAGGAAAGGGCTGTGTGCCTCAAGGAACAGCCAGTGTGGTGGGGAGGAGTCAAGGCCCACTGCTTGGGTGATCACTAGGCCTGGACACCTTATGGAATTTGCACTAATCCCGGTGGAAACTAGATGGGGAGACACACCTACTGATGCATCTGGGTATACCCTGCACAGAGATATTGGGGTGGTTGCTTGGGGTCTTGGAGGCACTGGATATTGGCCGTTACCCTTTTCCCAGCATGGTGCCAGTGAGAGACCTCCTGAGGCTTGAACTGTTTACTGAGAGCTCCCAGGAACTGGGGAAAGCCCAAAAGCCACTGGGGAGCTGGAGGACAGGGGTAGGCCTTCAGTTGGAAACAATGGAAGATCAAGAACAGACATGATGAATGACATTTTCTTTCCCTGGCCTTCTCTTTTTTTTTTCCTCTTGCCTTCCCAAAGGCTGTTTATGCTACACAGCAAGTACGTGTATTCTGTCCTTCGTGTTGACCACTTTGAGCCTTTACCCAAAGATCTACCCAGTCCCACAACCTGCCCAAATGAATTTCCCTGCTGGGCACCAGGATCTGACACAGAGCAATGACCCAGCTGTCTTCAAGAGTCAGCTATTCATGGTGCCCAGAGTGGGGAACCTGCTGTATTCTGGCCTGATCCCTCCTCCTCTCTGCAGGACTGGTGACATGTCTTGGCTCACTGGGAAAGGATCCTGAGCTCTTATGCAGTGAATTTGGGCATACACACTGGGACACCAGGGATAAAGACCACCGGGAGCAGCTGCCAATCTCCAACTTCCCAGGATTCCCCAAAGCAGAAATGGAATCCTCCCAATGCTTACCTTTGGCTGCCTGGCTCCTCTCTGGAAAGGCCTCTGCTACCTCCAGAAGATACCCCACAAGGCCTCAGCTGCCACTGACAGCTGGCACTGGAGATGGGACAGGCCCAGCCTCTTTTTTCTTCTGTTGGGACTGGTCCCCTGGACGATCCTGCAATATATTAGACATTCTTTCAAAATAAAAATGCACACATTTGCAAATCAGTGTGACTCCCAGTGTAATTGGGTCACCAATGTGGGGGAAAAAGTAGACCATGGGGAAAACACAACCAATTAAGCTTTGCCTGTGAATGCCCAGAGGAGGTAGCAACTGATTCCCTCTTCCCCACAAGGTCAGAAAAGGCTTCTCTAGTACCTTTGGATCTTGATTTTGAAGGAAAAGCACTCCAGGTAAAGGAAAAGCACTACACGCGCAAAGGGCTTGAGACAGGAAACCCTGCTTCAGAGGTCAGACTCAATTAATGCTTGAAACCCTGTGTATATCTACTTAGGGTTGTAGGTGCTATGTCCTTAAACAGACCTGTGCATCTCATAGTGTTTAAGTCTTCTGAATCCTCATTTGGGGGGCGAAGAAGCAAAGACTCTGCTGTTAATTAGGAATGAGAACAGATGCTCATGCCAAGCTGCCTTCCAGCCAATAAGTACACCCAGGGGAGAGAGGAGACCCGGGAAAAAACAAAAAGAGGACAGTTGAACCGCCTGCCATCCCGGAACCCTCCACTTGGGATCCCGGGAGAAACGGACCATACAGATGGGACCAACGCGCGACTACAAAGCATGCTGGGAACTCCGCGCCAGTGGCGGCTGAGGGTCAGCTGGCGGCGTGAGCCTGGCAGGAGTCAGGGAAGTGCAGTCCCAGCGGGTTTGGTGTCCAGACGGCTTTACTGCCAGGGAGAGTCCGGCCCTGTACTTTCCGGAATGTTATACAATCATCACAAAGCTGTCCAATAGCCCAGCATGTGACAGCAGTGTCGCCAGAGGCGCTAGGCTTGTCGGGATGTACGGGCTGCTGAACGTGGGGCGCTGGCCGGAAGTGCTGAGACATTGACGCACAGCTTGCCGGGAAATGTGGTCCCTCGGGGCGGCCGCGGGCGGTGGCCGCAAGTCCTGCGGACCAGGCGACCAATCGGGCGGGGACCCGAGATGGCTGGGCCAGGTGGCTCGGGGGGCCCGATCGGGGCCGGGGCCCTGGCAGGTGGAGCGCGCTCCAAGGTAGCTCCGAGCGTGGACTTTGACCATAGCTGCTCAGACAGTGTCGAGTACCTGACGCTCAACTTCGGGCCCTTCGAAACAGTGCATCGCTGGCGGCGTCTCCCGCCCTGCGACGAGTTCGTGGGTGCCCGGTACGGCGGGATTCAGGGGATCCTGAGGGCACGTGAAGGGCGGGGGTGTGGTCTGAGGAGGTCTCAGGGTGGGGGGTCTAATGTCGTGGCTCGTGTTTGGTGGCCCGGTATGGAAACTGCTAATCGGCTGATGGTGTCCAGGGCAGAGGAAGCAGTTCATTGGAGATCCAGAGCCGGGTGACCCTGGGCAGCGTACTAGAGCTCTTGTGTTTCTGAGGGTCCCATGTACTTCGCTGGGATAGTGTGAGGCATATCCATATACAAGGGTGTGTGGAGTTCAGGGGTCTGTGTAGGTGTTGGCAGTTGACAAATGTTACCTAACTTCTGTGGCAGCCCCCTTGTGTAGTCCCAGTCCTTGAGTGCCATCTAGTCAGGGCCTGACTTCACCACTTTCCACTCCTTTCTTTCTAGGCGCAGCAAGCACACAGTGGTGGCCTATAAAGATGCCATCTATGTATTTGGTGGAGACAATGGGTGAGTGCGTTAAAGTGTTTAGACCAGGTAGAGATAAGTATTGTGGTCTGAGACTGGGCTTGTGACGCTCCTGTCTTTCCAGATGTTAACTAAGCACTCTAATCTTCAGTTGCCCATTTGTGAGGCTCCTTTTACTTACCTCTCAGGTCATGGGAGAGATTACATGAGATCCTTCTGCAAGGTGCTCAGTGCAGCATTTGCTGGGTAGCATATACTCAGCATATGGAAGTACCCCTTTTGTTTTGAGTGAGTGACTATAACCTTGAAAGAAGTATAACTACTCTTGCTGCCCCCTCTACTAGGAACTTTTGTTTTCCTACTCAACCCTCTGGGCTTTGTCCACATGCTTCATTTGCAGCCCAAAGGTATGGAGGACACGATTTTATTTATTTTGTGCACTTCTCACTTTTTGTGAGGGTTTTCCTGCATTGCTACAAGCTCCTGGCAAATAACCTTCCTGGCAATGACCCTGTTTTCTGTGGATGGGCATACCTCCATTCGCAAGAACTGTCACCAGGTAAGTTGTGACTGATTTTCCTGTGCTGAAGGTAGAGTTTACACGTCGCTGAACCTCCCTACAAATCTTAGCCCTACCTCTCAGCCCAAGCCTAGGCCCCAGGAAAGCCCTGGGCTTTTCTGCTTTAAAGCCCAGGAAAAGTACTGGCACATAGGTCCTCCAAGAGTCTCCAGGGGAACCAGCTTGGGTTGGTGGGGTATTCAGGATGCTACTAGAACCTGAAGACTAGTCAAAAGGGCTGTTATCCCCTGGCATCCAGCCCATCTCCTTCACAGTCTTTTCCCCTAGAAGCAGCCAGAGGGTTTCATTTACCAGTGCAAATTAGAGCATGACTTCTTTTGCTCAAAGCCCTGTGCTATTTTCCTACCTCTCTGAGTAAAAAGAACAGGTCCTCATAATAGTCCATGGAGCCTATATGCTTGTTCTCAACCATTTCTGTGTTCCTTCCAGCCCCTCACTGTGCTGGACCATGCTGGCTGCCTTGCTGCATTTGGATTGTTCCAGCTGCCCTCTTGCTTAGCTCTTTGCATTGGCTATTCTCTCATTCCCACACTTCTCTTATATTGTGGATTGTAAGGCCTTCTCCCACTTAGCCCCTTTACCTCTTTTTTTTTTTTTTTTTTTTTTTACCAGGGATTGAACTTGCAACCTTGCACTTGCCAATCAGGTGCTTATGCCACTGAGCTAAATCTCTGGCCCCCTCTTACCTCTTAACTGCTGCATTGTCTCTGAAGCTCACAGATGGTTGGTTATGATCTGTCTCCTCTGCCAAGGCAAGGCGTATGTTCCTTTTGCCCCTGCATCCAGCACCCAGACAACTCAATAAATGCTGAGAGATGAAGGAAGAGATGTTTACTGGAGCCTTTACAGGAATCTCATGAATCAGAAAAGGCATTGGTATCTAGCACAGGACAGTGGGTGATAGATGGAGGACCTCTCCTCAGATGTGTTTTGTAACAGGTAGTTTGTATGACAAATATGAAGCATTAACCAGAAATGGCTTTGCTACAGTGTATCAAAATATTTATGTATTGGGGCACCTTCCTTTCTACAGAATAGATTGAGTTCTCTGGACAACAGCAACAGTGGGAAGCCAGGTAGCACATGCCTGTAATCCCAGCACTTGGGAGACCAAGACAGGAAGGGTGCCATGAGTTCGAGCAAGACTGTCAGAGAGAGAGAGAGACAGAAAGTGAGAGAAATAGCAGTGGGGTGGGGTTTGAAAAGTGGGAAGAAGACAACCATTAAAAAAAAAGCTGACTGGTTAACATTACGTAAATTTAGGTGTTTTTTTTTTTTTTTTTCAAAGAGTTAAGACAGGGAATTTCCGTATTAACACAGATGTAGGTAGACTGGACTCTCCTTTTTGCAGGAAAAAGTGATCTGTTTTGAGAATCACTTCCTTAGAGTTTCAGTGTGTAAGACATTTGGTGACTTCACTTTGATTTGGTCTGAGCTTTTGGAGCCTAGGGCAGGAGCTCACTCCAAACAGTAGCTTCCCATATTTTTGTTTAACAGATGAGACACAGTATATAAATTTGTCTCAGTCTAGTTGCAATTTTGTGAAGACTGAGTAGAAAGATGGCTTCCTGGGACAGGTGAGTGGGGAGTAATGAATGAGTAAGGGCCTCTGTAAAATGGAGTGGGTGGGGAGAACCTTGCTGATGTACACTGAGAAAGATAGGGCAGCTGCACTAGGCACAGGATTGGCCCGACACAGTTGCTCGGCTCCAGGTGGTTTGTTCTCTCCCCTCACATGAACAAGGGCTAAGTGGTAACAGGTCAGTCCTGCAAGGTCGTACAGTGGCCAGTGGATTTGTTTCCTATTTTATTTTGTCTTTAATACAGTTGGTACGCTGGTTTTGCGATGAATAGGAGATGGCAGGAAGATCAGGGAGAAGCAGCGTGGCCTTCCTTGACATGTAGGCCAGGACCGCCTTGTGGTGGAGCAGCCTCAGAGGAGGGTGTTGAGATGCAGGGGTGGGGATTCTGGAAGCTGGGGTGACACATGAGTGAGAACCTGGCCTTTGAACTATTTCACATCTTCATGTCAGCCTGGCGGGCTCCTGGAAGCTGTGGTTATGCTTTGGTCCTGACCCCACTGCCTGAATGGCAGCCCCAGTGCCTGTATCAATTGGGGAGCTTCCTTGGTGGTCATCACTCTTGTCCCTTTGGTCATTGGCAAGTTACCTGGCCTTAGCTAGGCTCCAAGGGTCAGGGAGCCAGCCTAAAATGGTTCTTCCCGGTGCCCTCTCCCAGGGGTGCGTGCAGTGCCCATCTCCAGGCTCCTGGAGTGGCAACACACTGCAGAGCACACCTGGTCATCAACACCCTCTCTCTGGCTGCCTTTTAGGAAAACGATGCTCAATGACCTGCTGCGGTTCGACGTGAAGGATTGCTCCTGGTGCAGGTGGGCAGCCCCTGTGCTCCTGGACCCTGTTCCTCTCCCTGGGACACAGCAGCACTGTATTGAGTCCAGGTGGCCAACAGGGTCACCATCATGGAGAAGCATCAAGGAGGAAATAACAGGGAGCACTGTCTGGGTGTTTTCCTCCATTTCCTGGGTGTCTACTGCAGCCACATCTGTGGTTGATTATTCCAAATCCTGCTAATTAAGGGGATCTGTTTGGTCCAGTTGTAGGTCTCGACATTGTGTCCAGAAGAGCACCTCGGTCACTAGTCCACTCCAGGTCAATCCAGAGAACCCCTACAGGCAGTGGGTCCCATGTAAATTCCATATCCGCACACACATGCCCTCCTCAGCTGTGTGGCCTTAGGCAAGAGACACCTGCTTGCTGTCTCTGAGCACTACCCGGAAGCATCTCACAGCTGAGGGAGCAATGGGGATCCTGGGATCAGGAGATCTTGGCCTTCTGAGCTCCACCATCCACTCACACAGGAACACAGGCCCACTGAGCCCTTCGGTGCCACACTCTGTGGTCTGTGGCCCATCTCCTTGGTCCTCAGATGGGGTGGGGTCTTATTGTCCCTCTTTGACAGAGGAGGATGTCAGGGCTCAGGATATCATGTGACTGACTAGGTCCCTCAGCCAGCCAGGACAGTTCCACATGATGTCATCCATCTGTCCAGGAGCCCTGGTGGCACTGGGATGGCAGCAGAAGTGGGTATGTCATTTCTCACACACTTAGACTTTTATAAGTGTTGTATAAGGCAGCTGTTCATCAAAACTTGCTAAAGTAGCTGGGCATGATAACACATTTATATAATGCCAGCATTGTGGGAAGCTGAGGCAGGAAAGATTACAAATTCTAGCTCATCCTGGGCAAATTAGCCAGACTGTCTCAATAAAAAAAAATAACAAGAGCTGGGGATGTAACAGAACAAAGGCCATGGGTTCATCCCTCGGTACTCACATCCCCTTGACAAAAAGCTAAAATAGCCAGTTGTAAGACCCATGCCTATAATCCCAGCTATTGGGAAGGCTGAGGCAGAAGGAGCACAAGTCCAAGGTCATTTTGGGCCGCTCAGTGAGACCCCGTCTCCAAAGGAAATGTTGTAGAAGGGCTGAAGGATGTAGCGTAGTGATAGAGTGCTGTCTTAACATGTGCCAGGCCCAGGATTCAATGTCCAGTACTGAAAAAAAAATTTTTTTTAGTCAAGCATAAAATTTAGAGCTGGGTGTGGGGTGCACATCTATAATCCTAGCAATCTGAAGGCTGAGGGAGAATGAGTTTGAGGCCAGCCTGGCTACATTGCAAAACCCTGTCTCAAGAAACCAAAAGAAGCCAGGCATGGTGGTGCATACCTGTAATCCAAGCACTCGGGAGGCTGAGGCAGAAGGGTCTTTACAAGTTTGAGACCATCCTGGGCTACAAAGTGAGCTTAAGTCCAGCCTGAACTGCATAGGGAGACCCTGTCTCAAAAAGACAAAACAAAACAACCCAAAACAACGAAGAAACACTAGAAATGAGCAGCCCTGTGGTAAGCCATGTAAATGGGTTTTTAATTCAGTAAGTAAAATGTAGACATTCTCTGCTGCAGAATACTGCCCAGCTGCTAAAAATGGTCCTAGTTGATGATCTTAGAGTGATTTGAGGGCCTTCTAGTGATACTGTTTGGTTGAAAAAGCAAATTACAGAATACCCACTGCATGATTCTTTTTTCTTTTTACACAGGGCTCCCACTGTATAGTCCAGGCTTGGCTCAAACTTACTATGGAGCCCAGGCTGGCCTCAAACTCTAGCAGTCCTCTTATCTCAGCCTCCTGAGTGCTAGGATTACAGATCTGTATGCCTGGCTATTTTAATTCCGTTTTGAAAGACTTCCCAGCAGCATAAATACACCTAAGAGGTGTAGAGGGAGGACCTTCAGGTGTTACCAGTGGTTTTCTGGCAGCAAAATTAAAAATTTTAGTGTTTCTTGCTTTGTTTTCTCCTTATTGGTGATGTTTGAAAAGTCTCTATAATGAGAGGTATCACCTTCAGGAAGCTGGAGCCCCTGGAAGTCAGCAAGCTGAGTGAGGAGGATCACTTGAATTTACAAGTTCAAGGCCAACCCAGGCAGCATAACAAGACCCTGTCTCAAAAAATAACATAAGTTCAGTATAGTAGCACACACCTGTAATCCCAGACACTAGAGAAGCTGAGACAGGAAGATTGCATGTTCAAGCCTGTCCTGCACAACATAGCAAGATCCTATCTTAGAATAAAATAAAAAGGACTGGGATATAGCTCAGTGGTAGAACACTTGCCTAGCAAGGGTTTAGTACTGTAAAAAGGAGAGAGGGAAGATAGGAGCGTGGCAGGGGCTATCATGTGGGGATGTAGACTTTCCTGCTGACACTATCCCTGTGCCTACCCTAGGGCCTTTACCACCGGCACTCCGCCAGCCCCCCGCTACCACCACTCAGCTGTTGTCTATGGGAGCAGCATGTTTGTCTTTGGTAAGTAGCCTCCTGCCTCATGCCCCCTCTCAGAACAATGGATGCCCTGACTTCCCACAGTCTCCTCCCAGCGTGGGTCTTCTCACATCTGGTGTTTTTCAGGGGCTCTGACCAGCCCCTCAGCTTTGTCCACTGGACACTGGTCCTGTACTGAGTGAGGGACCCGTTCCCCTAATTGCCCTGAGCTCATGGGGTTGGTTGTCTGCTTGTGATAGCTGGGGCAGGAATCGGTGTCCTGCTTACTGTATGGCTTGGAGCCCTGCAGAGAGGCCACAGGCAGTTGGTACCTCAGAGATTTGCAGATGAAGACTTGGTTTGGTTTAAACCAGGCCAGATTGTACCCCAGCCCCCAGGGTGTGAAGACTTCAGCAGTGCCATGAGTATGCCACTTGTACTTTCTGTTTACCCAGGGGGCTACACTGGAGACATTTATTCCAATTCTAACTTGAAGAATAAAAATGACCTGTTTGAATACAAGTTTGCAACTGGTCAGTGGACAGAGTGGAAGATTGAAGGACGGTGAGAGACTTTGCTGCCACCTGTGGGGCCACAAGGGGTCTGGGTGGCAGCTGGCCTGAGACTGGGAGAGGTCTGAGGCACTCAGCAAGTGGGGAGCCAGGAATGGGTGCTGACTCCCATCCTGCTCCCAGTTGTAGATTCCCTTCTTTCAGAAGAGAGCTCGACATGCTACTTTGTGAGCGCCCTCTTGGATATCATGGTAGCAGCTGGGAGAGGATGCTGAGTTTGTGTGGACACCAGAATTTCTTTTTTGAGGGGGGTAGGGATGGAACCCACGGTCTTGTGTACGCTAGGTAAACACTCCATCATGGAATTGTGTTGCCAGTCTTACATCTGAATTTTCTTCTTTTTTTCTGTTTTCTGGGGACTGGAGATTAAGCCCAGGGCTTTCACATTGAAGCACATCTTTAGCCATTTTTTAAATTTAATTAATTTATTTATTTATTATTTCGAGACAGGGTCTTTCTAAGTCACTAGTTGCTCAAGCTGCACTCTTAACTTGCTATCCTCCTGCCTCAGCCTCCCAGAGTGCTGGGATTATACACACACCACCATGCCTACGTATGAATTTTTTATCCAGTTACTGTCCAGGGCTCACAAACTATTGCTTGTTCCTGGTGTACCAGCAGTGGTACTCAGAGCCCCAGTGTCTGGCAGATGTGGCCCTAGTATCCCACTTGTGGCATCTATTTCATTATGTGAGGCTCTGAGCTCCCAGTTGAGCTGGGGAACCTTTCTCCTCACTTCTCCCTTTGTACTCTAGCTTGCCAGTTGCCAGGTCAGCCCATGGGGCCACAGTGTACAGTGACAAGCTATGGATCTTTGCTGGCTATGATGGCAATGCCAGGTAGGTGGTGGCCCATCCTGTGTACCTCACCTCTGAATCTACTTAGTTACAGAGCAAGCTTTCCCAGCATTTGAGGGTTCAGGCTGCAAAAGGCTAGCCTGGTGGATTGTGATGCACTGCTGAATTTGGGCAAATAGAGGTGAAATCTCTTGAGTGGAGCCTTCAGCCTATCACATAGCCCCTTGAATCACTAGATGAAAATATTTGGGACCACAGGGAGGAGGGATGCTGAAGGGCCCAGAGAGTGGGAAGGGGACAGCATCAGGGCTGAGACCCAGCCCTATGTTTCTGCCTGAGTCACAGATATTTTTGCCTTATTTTAGAAAATTTGTCTCTGTATTTTTTTTTTTAATTACAAAAGTGGTATGTGCTTATTCCAATTTTAGCAATCCAGAAATTCCTGCTAACATAGTGGTAGTAGTTTCAGTAATATCCATGGTCCCCTATCACCTTGGGGGACAGCTCAGTAAGGAGCTGGCCCTGCCCCTTTGCCCTAGATACTGTGCATGAGACTACTCATTCCTGTCTGGGCTAGAAGGGGGCTGGCACAGCTGGGGTTTGGTGTCCTGAGACCTCATTACTGCCCGATAACCCACATGGCAGATTGTTCTTCCCTGGAGCCATATGCCCTGGCCGGGTGTAGGCTAGGCCCACCCTCACAACCAGACCCAAAGCATCCTGACCGCTCTGTCCTAATGCAGGTTGAATGACATGTGGACGATTGGCCTGCAGGACCGGGAGCTCACATGCTGGGAGGAGGTGAGGGGCACAGGGAACTGGGGTCCTGGGGGAGCACCAAGAGCCAGGGTAGGGTGGTGGCAAAGTCTTCCTTCTTCCCCTCACCAAAGCTTAACCTCACTTTTCTCTCTGAACTATCCAGCCCACAACAAGTTCTAGAAGTGGTGACATAGTGACTAAATATTCCAAGCCCTGCAGCTGCAGGTGCAGCTTAATGGTGGAATGTTTGCACATGCCCAAAGTCCTGGGTTCCACCATAGTACTGTGTGCTCATGTGCACATGTGCATGCACACACAAATACACACACACACACACACACACACACCACAGCTATGATGGACAGAGTGCCACACGTGACCAGTATGGTTTTGGTGGAATCTACCCTTATTTAAACATAGCAAACAAAACAAAACAAAACAAAACAAAAAACATAGCAAGGGCAGCCTGCTGTCCATTGTCCTGCTTCTGGGCTTTTATACTCTTGTAGAAATGTGTGATTAGGCCCTGATTGTTGATTGATTGGTTGTGACAGGGTCTCAATGCATGGCTAGGCTGGCCTTAAATAAACTATGTAGCACAGGCTGGCCTCACACTCATGGCAGTCCTCATGCCTCAGCCTCCCAAGTGCTGGAATTTAACCTCATTTAACCCTGAGGATTTTGACTCCAGCTGGTCAAAACAGCCCATGTAAATGGGTGAGATGGGGCTATAAACTAGTCAAAATGTAATCTATCAACCCTCATTCACAAAACAGTTTTATTCCAAGAATAAAACTTCCACCTCTGAGTGTGTAGAAACATGACTCCATCTGGGCATGGCAGTGCATAACCTTAATCCCAGCACTCTGGGAGGCTGAGGTGGGAGGATCACAAGTTGGGGTCCAGCATGGGCAACTTGGCAACTTAGTGAGACCATGCTTCAAAAAATAAAAAGCGCTGGGCATGTGGCTCAGTGTGAAGCCCTTGGATTAAATACACACACACACACACACACACACAGACACACGCAAACACACACACACGCAAACACAGACACATGCAAACACACACACAGACACACGCAAACACAGACACACAGACACACACACACACACACACAGGTCTTGTGAGGGCTCCAGGCTGAGCTGCCCCCACCTCTACCCCAGGTGGCCCAGAGTGGTGAGATTCCACCATCTTGCTGCAACTTCCCTGTGGCTGTGTGCCGGGACAAGATGTTTGTGTTCTCAGGGCAGAGCGGAGCCAAGATAACCAACAACCTCTTCCAGTTTGAGTTCAAGGACAAGACGTGAGTACCCTGGCCAGGGAGGAACCCAGTGAATGCCCATACCTGTGTCTGGTAGCCATGGCATCCCATCTTTCTGAGCGCCCACACAGAGCAAGAACATCTAGCCTAGAGCAGGCCCTTCAGGGTAAGGCTGCAGCTCAGCAAAGATGGGCCAGGGTCCCCAGTTGTCTCTCTCTGAGTATCCAGGGCATGCTCAGCCTGGTGAGTGTCACCCAGAGGAAATATGGCTGGCACAGATCTCATGATGGCAGAAGGCAAGAGAGGTACACAGGCCTTGAGTCTTCCGGTCTTTCCCCATCTTGGCTGCTGGCTCACTTTCACCCTTGTGCTTGAGCTGGCCTCTGACCCTGGGGGTGAATGCAGAAGAGAAACGAGGGCTTTGGAGGAGGCTCATGCATCCCTACAGGTCATGCATCCTGGGCAGAGGAATCCCTGCTGGGTAATAAACAGATGGCCTAGCAAGGATCTGTTTCAGTTCTTCAACTAACTTAGCAAAAAAGGAGATTTGCTTGAAGGTGCTGGGAAGCTCTTGGAGGGTGGAAGGAAGAGGGTGCTATGGGAGCAGCATCAGAATATGGGGCCCAAGCAGTTCCCAGGGAGGGACTCAGCTGCCAGGTGGCATACAGGCACCAAGTTGTAGTCACCTGTGTATCTCTGTATAGTTCCATTTCCCAAGAGAAAGTGGATTGCCCAAAGGTCAGACAGTACCCTTCCTATCCTGTCATTACTATCTGGGTGAATGTTAGGGCTTGGGCCAGCCCCCTTGGTGGACAGGATGGAGCCAGGCACAGCTAGTGCTACAGCTAAACATGGCACAGGACACTGAGCACATGTGCTCCCGCACTCCCTTTGAACTCTGGTCTGGTTACCAGAGAGTCACAGGAGTACTTCACAGGGAGACCTGTTGTGTGGAGGCCACAGGGGCACCACAGCCCTCACTCTTGCTCTGGACACCTATCATGTGTCCTCAGGTGGACGCGAATCCCTACTGAGCACCTGCTCCGAGGCTCCCCACCACCCCCGCAGCGGCGCTATGGACACACCATGGTGGCCTTTGACCGCCACCTCTATGTGTTTGGGGGTGCGGCTGACAATACATTGCCCAATGAACTGCACTGCTATGATGTGGACTTCCAGACCTGGGAGGTTGTCCAGCCCAGCTCTGACAGTGAGGTGAGTGTTGTCAGGCTGTGGGATAGGAATCCCAGGGGGCCTCTAACTCACTGGCTGCATGCCAGCGGTTCCTACCTCCTTCCACAGCCTCAGGGCCTTCCAAGGCTCCATACAGCCAAGAGGAGCAAGACCGGGATGCCCAGGCCCTTAGCCCTCTAGCTCCTTCTTACAGCTTGCAGGTTTCCAGTGATTCACATCCTGTCACATCTACTGTGCCACTATCCTGCAAACCTTCTTGGGAGTCCTCTTAGTTCCCCAGCTAGGCTCCCTCGTAGCTCTTCCTTTCTCCTGAACCCACAGCATTCTCTGGCAGGAAGGATGGCTCACAGTCTGCTCAGCCCTTGCTGCCTGGTCACATATCTGCATGTCCCCCCACCAGGTCAGTGGGGCTGAAGTGCCTGAGCGAGCTTCCACTTCCGAGGAGGCACCCAGTCTGACCTCTGAAGAGCGGGCTGCCTTCAAGAAGTCCCGAGATGTATTCGGTCTGGACTTTGGTACCACCTCAGCCAAGCAGCCCACCCAGCCAGCCTCAGAGGTAAGGGCCAGGGACTCTCCGTAAGGCTTCATTACCCTGTGAAACCCCCCACAGCCAGCCCCTGAAGGAAGGCCTGTGTTCGACCCTTCTCACAGACGGGGAGAATGAGGCCCTAAGAATTACTTACTCATGGTCACCTAGCAAAGGAGGTGTAGTCCTCAGAGCTCACACTCTGTTTCATTCACTCAGTATAGCCCTGGATCCCACCTGTGTCTGTGGCTGCATCCGAAAAACCTCTCCCCTCAAGGACTGCGCCCTGTGGTCCCTCCATGGCCATGTGGAATCATGTCTTTACCCTCGGCCTGGCCATGGCTAGCTTTACTGCTGGAGATCTTACCCCAACTCCATACCCCTGCCCACTTGTCACCCTCAGCTGCCCAGCGGGAGGCTCTTCCACGCAGCTGCTGTCATCTCTGATGCCATGTACATCTTCGGGGGTACTGTGGACAACAACATCCGCAGTGGGGAGATGTACAGGTTCCAGGTATGTGGCTCATGGGCCCCAGTGATAGGGAACCGAGGCCCAGTGTGTGGTGGTGGATTTATCCAAGGGCAGAGCCTGTTGGGATGGAAGCTCCTTGGCAAGTTCAGTGGTGGGGTGGGAGACAATCCTGAGGGCAGGCTGAACTGACACGTAGGAGTTGTGGATCATCAGTGCAGCATGGAGAGGCATGGTGGGTGGTTCATAGCAGAGTTGGTAGAGAAAGTGAGCCACACTGGGTGTGGCAGTGGCTTCCTTGGCAGTTCCTTTCCAGGTCTGGAGGAGCAGGTGGTGTCAGGGATCCATGGGAACAGTGGGGTCAGGGTAAGCTCCTTGGAAGAGATGGGGATGTGCTGATAGGACCAGCAGGAGTACCTGGGTCCAGGCACAGAATGGAGACATCACAGCCCCACCAAAGCATGAGGGTCCAGTTGAAGGCAAGAATAGCAGTAGGAATCCCCAGTTGGTGTGAGCTGATGGGTGGGTACAGCAGTCAAGGCCCAGAGCAGGCAATGCCTGTAGGGCAGGAGGCAGCTGCTCCTTCTCAGCCAGGGCTGGGCTATGTGTGACACTGGGGTTTCCCTCCACAGTTTTCCTGCTACCCCAAGTGCACGCTGCATGAAGACTACGGGCGGCTGTGGGAGAGCCGCCAGTTCTGTGACGTGGAATTTGTGCTGGGTGAGGTGGGTGGTTTTCCTCACGCCCATCCCCACTTGCTGTGTCTGCCTTAAAGGCCTGGCCAGTAGAGCATTGGTCCTGCCCTGGCTAGCTGGCCTCTGTCCCTTTGGGCAAGGGGCTAGTGTCCTTTACCCACACACTGTTCTTTGCACAGAAGGAAGAATGTGTACAGGGTCATGTGGCCATTGTCACTGCACGGAGCCGCTGGCTCCGCAGAAAGATTGTGCAGGCACGGGAGCGGCTGGCCCAGGTGAGGTCCCCCCAACTAGGCAGCTGTGTCCATTGTTCCTTTGGGGTGCTCTTGAGCTCCCTTCTTTTCCCCACAGAACCTGGAGGAAGAGGCAGCCCCAACACCCAGAGAGGCCTCTGGTGCAGCTGTGAGTGGGACAAGGCCACCCCTGCTGCGTGTGGCCATCCGGGAGGCGGAGGCCAGGCCCTTTGAGGTGCTCATGCAGTTCCTCTACACAGACAAGATTAAATACCCTCGGAAAGGTGTGCCTGGGGTGTGGGTGACATGGAACAGGCCGGGGTGGGCAGCAGGGCCAAGGGGTGGATGCTGTTAGGCCTAACAGATGGGCATTCTGAGATTGAGGCCCTTGATCACCTGTGATCATAGCCAGATATGGTCCAGACTCATACCCATCTATAGAGGGAGTCCTAGGCCCTGCTCCAGGCCTATCCCTCCTGGGTCCTTGAGGCTCAGGGCCTCTTGGGCGCAGGCCATGTGGAGGATGTGCTGCTCATCATGGACGTGTACAAGTTGGCGCTGAGCTTCCAGTTGTGCCGCCTGGAGCAGCTGTGCCGGCAATACATCGAGGCCTCTGTGGACCTGCAGAATGTGCTGGTTGTGTGTGAGAGTGCTGCCAGGCTGCAGCTGAGCCAGCTCAAGGTGCGGGCTGGGGTTGGTGCTACAGCTGGGAGCATCTAACAGCTTGGGCCCGCCTGGGGGGGGTGTTTGGTGCTCAGGCTGGATGCCCACCCTTCTCCCCACAGCATGCCTCTTGCCTATCCCTGGCTGTAGCCTGACCTTGCTTGCCTGCCCGGGCCTGTCTGTCCCAGGAACACTGCCTGAACTTCGTGGTGAAGGAGTCCCACTTCAACCAGGTGATCATGATGAAGGAGTTCGAGCACCTCTCATCCCCACTAATTGTGGAGATTGTGCGGCGGAAGCAGCAGCCACCCCCTCGTACCCCCTCAGACCAGCCTGTGGACATTGGTAGGAAAACCCTGTTCTTCTGCCCTGGGGGTGGAAGGGGTGGTGTTCATCATGGGTAGGAATCTTGGGAACCATGGGGTTAGCCCCTGTGTGCTTTTGGGCCCTGGAACAGAGGTGGACAGAGGCACGCGGGCTTCCTCAAAGACCTTCAACCCACAGAGCTTGGATCCTCTGAGCCTGGTTCTGGCGATAGACATGGCACCTCTTTCTGGCTAGGCATCAGATCTGATGGTTCAGCCTCAGTGATGACCTGCTGAGCTTCTCAGGCACAGTGAGGATGTCCTATCTCCTGGTACCTCCTTTTCCTGTTTGGAAAGAACACAAGACTCTTTCATTCACCCAACTCTCTGTGGGGCCTGTGATGACTCCATTTGGTGACATCTGGAGACACTACAGGCCACATAGCGGGGTCACAGGGAACTCTACCATGAGGGCCAGAAAGAGGGCCATGGGTGGAAGGTCAGATGTCGGGGGGCCAGTCCTGAGGGTCATGTAGGGACTATGGTGCTCCAGTTGGCCTGGGATGTTGAAGGAAGAAGAGAATGGGCTGGTGGCACCATTGTCCCAGGGAATTCTTGCAGAGCAATGATGTGGGCAGAGAGGGCAGTACCTGTGAGATCCCAAGGCCACAAAGCAACCCCTTTGCTGAAGGTCTGTGGGGGATGTGGGAGGCACTTACTCAGGATCCCTTCACATTCCCAGGCACATCTCTGATCCAGGACATGAAGGCATACTTGGAAGGTGCAGGTGCAGAGTTCTGTGACATCACGCTGCTGCTGGACGGGCACCCACGGCCAGCCCACAAGGCTATCCTAGCTGCCCGTTCTAGGTGGGTTGAGGATCTATGCAGGAGGGCAGGGCTCAGGTGGTGACTTCCTTCTCTCAGAACTGGCTGTCTGCCACTGTCTGTCTGCAGCTACTTTGAAGCCATGTTCCGGTCCTTCATGCCTGAGGATGGGCAGGTGAACATCTCCATTGGGGAGATGGTGCCTAGCAGGCAGGCCTTCCAATCCATGCTGCGCTACATCTACTATGGCGAGGTCAACATGCCCCCTGAGGACTCCCTGCATCCTCACACCCCAAGGGCGCTAACCTGGTCTCAGCTCAATCGCAGACTTTGCCAGTCAGCAGAGGACAGGAGGGGACCAACCTCTGCAGTGAATGAGGGCCCCAGCGCCAGCATCACTCCTGGCTCACACTCTCAAGATCGCTTTGGTACCCAGCTGCCCTTATTTTGGCCTGGTGATCTTGGCCCAGCATCTCAATTCTGGAGAATTTCCCAGTGCCCAGCACTGTGTTTGGTGTTCTCGAAAGCATGTGGGCAGCTGGCAGGGACAAGTTGGAAGCCCAAAGGAATGGGTGGTCCTTGAATCTCACAGCTACAGAATGAGGTCAGTCATTGCTGAGTGACAGGAGAGAGCAGACAGATGTGGAGTGATTCCTTGTACTCTACTTCTGCAGGGTTTGAATATGAGGTACCATGGAGATATTCTGCAGATGTGCTATGGGACTGAGGGGATTTGTGGTTTTCTGCAGATTTTGAATGGAGCCTTTCAGCCCTTATGTGGTTTAGAACCTATGTAGAGAGCAAACCATTGTTTGGGCCTTGCTCCTGGGGTGGGGAGGCAACAGAAGGAGCAGCCAGAAGGGGCAATTGGGCTTCCTTTGGCCACAGGCTCCTTAACTAGCTCCCAGCTACCTGTTTGCGGCCCCCTACTACTATGGTTTCTACAACAACCGGCTACAGGCGTACTGCAAGCAGAACCTGGAGATGAATGTCACCGTGCAGAACGTGTTGCAGGTAATGGTGGTGATGCCAGTAGGTCATGCCTTCCCCTCTACTGAGGGTGGGTCAGGGTGCCTCAAAGTCCCTGCCATTTCAGATTCTGGAGGCAGCTGACAAGACACAGGCATTGGACATGAAGCGGCACTGCCTGCACATCATTGTGCACCAGTTCACCAAGGTCAGGCCTGCCCAGCCCCAGTGCTCATGGCCCTAGCCCTCCTGTCAGGACACTGTGGGAGGAGGGGAGTCACAGGCCCTGGGCTGAGCTTCTCACTCACTGGTCTTTGCTCACCCTCATCCTCAGAGCCAACCCGAGTCCTGTCCAGGCTGAGCTTCCAGAGGACTCAGCTGCCCACCCTGGCTCTTATGTGAATCTGGTTCATTGTGCAGGTCTCCAAGCTGCCCACACTCCGGATGCTGAGCCAGCAGCTGCTGCTGGACATCATAGACTCCCTGGCCTCTCACATTTCTGACAAGCAGTGTGCGGAGCTGGGTGCTGACATCTGAGGGTCCCCCTGCTATCCTACCAGCATGGAGAATGATGCTGCCTGCCTGCTTGGGCCACTGCAAAGACTGCCCTGTCCATGCCTCTGCCTACAGTGGGTGTATCTGTGGGGCAAAGGCCAGGGTACTCAGAACCTCTGAGGGGAGCTAAGGGGGGGGTTCTGAGCCCCAAACACCTCTTTTCATTGAGGACACAGGATCCACAGGGAGTGGGGAGTAAGCCACCCATCTCCCTTTCCTGGTCAGGAAGCCAGGGCTCAGTGACTGGGATACCACAGATGTACCTGGTTAACACCCAGAACCGAGAAGCCTGGAGTGTGGCTTTAGGAGGTTCAGCCTTGCTCCTAGGATGTGGATGTGTTGTGGATTCAGGCACTGGGTCCTGGTGTGAGAGGAGCATGAGGAAGGGGACCAGCAGTTGCTGTGCCCCATTCCCTCTCACCGAAGTGTCATGGGCTCCTCCTCCTAGTAGGAGCTTATGAATGAGGACAAGTGATATATGTCTGGTCTGCCCTGAAGATGAATTCTGGAGTGATGACCCCTGAGGTCTGTGCCCAACACACATGGCAGTCATGCTGGGCTGTGCCTAGCTTGGCTATCCTAGCTTCCAGAAGGGCTGCAGGCTCCCAGCCTACCCACATGCACATCTGGGGCAGACAGTAGTCAGCAGAGAGGCCCTAATTATTTACTCTGTCACAGATATGCCTCCATTAAAGCCACAGCAATGCTACCTACATATGCCTCACTGGCATAGTCTCCACTACTGGCGTCTGGCCCTGAGCTCTGGCTGCCTACCTGCAGTGGACATCTGTGCACCCCAATGGTTTGGTAGACCCTGGACATGGGTCAGCCACTTCCATCAACCCTGTCAATGATTCCTGCCACCACCTGTTGCCACTCAGTAACATGGGAGAGAGGGGTTATGAGAAATACCCAGCCTGTACCCTCACCTTCTGAGAGCCCTAGAGTAGCATGTGCCCTGCCCCCCTCCTGTGCATCTCTGTTGGGTTCTGAGTTTGTTCTCCTGCTACAGTAGAAATAAGGACAGGCCAACACCTCCTCCCATCACCCTAGACTAAGCTCTATGTGAATCCATATTGATATGGGAGGCATAGTTTTATCTTTCTGGGAACAAGAATGCAGGAACCCATTTTGTCTTGTTTGCCAGGAAGCCAGAGCTCACCTTAGGGAAATGACTGGCTCTTTTCCTGGCCTTACAGCTCTTTTCATTCCTGCTTGTGCTCCATTGCTGTGGGGCCCCAGGTAGCTGCACACAGGTATATGGGGGGCCATGGGTGGCAGGCTGGGCACCTTTAGTCAAAGGTAGCAAATTCATAAGGCCAAACAGCTAGCCAATGGCTTGGTACAAGATAAGGTGGGAGGTGTGGCACAAGGTGTCCCCTGAGGGACAGCTCCTGTGAGGAAGCAGGTGGCTAGGGTTACTAGACAGAGGCTCAAGGAATGCAGATGTATCGCTATAGGGTGGACAGCCAGGGCATGATTTTCTCAGTGTTTCACAGAATCACCCACCCAGATTTCCTGCAAAGCAACCTCATCCAAACAGCCCTTCTGGAGGGACCAGTTTGGAAGCTTCAGGAACAATCTGCACACCCTGTTCTCTGCTGACCCTCACAACTAGCTTCTCTATTATCTCTTGGACATGAGTAAATTTTTACACATCAGAGACTCTAAAAAGCAAATTTGAGAACAGGTGTAAGTTCTGGGACTAGGAAATCAGTAGTGATCCTTGGATTGTG
Organism: Dolichotis patagonum; assembly: GCA_004027295.1. NCBI lineage: Eukaryota > Metazoa > Chordata > Mammalia > Rodentia > Caviidae > Dolichotis > Dolichotis patagonum. The sequence goes on from PVJX010014908.1 coordinate 37,762, forward strand.
TGGCTGGGGAACAGCAGGGGTTGTTTCTCCATGGAGTGAGAATCAGCTTATGGATCCAGCTATTTACTTTAGTCACATCCAGTGAAGCCTTCCAGGTTCCCTGAAGTTAAAGAAAAAAGGACACTGAGGCTAGGCCCTTCATTCCTATCTCTAGGATCTATCCACCTGTTCCCATACTTCTAGGGATTAAAATTTTTCTTGGCAACATCTTACCATCTTCTCAGTACAACACTGCCAGAAGGTTGATGACTGCCATTACTGTCCCTTTTTCTGACAAACATGTTCAATCGTGAGTGGTACAGGGAACTGCCACTACATAAAAACAGTCTGGACTGGGTTTTACCAGTAATCTTAAATGGGGCTCCCCTATTTAAGGCTGTTGCAGGAACCAAGGATAGGGTTCCTGGCATTGTCTTGTGGCCTTGACATTCTATCCCATAAGAACCCTGTGGAACACAGTGCTGCACAAGCACAGCGAGGGTGGCTGTCCCCTGTGCAGGACTGAGAGGTGGCTAAGAACTAGGCTCTTCACAGCCAAGAGTTTAGAATACAGGATCTTAGTTCTCTAGGGGCTGCAGCCACTGTTTGAGGTAGGGTTGGGGGGACAAGCCTGGCATCCCTTGCTGAGCCAACAGCAGCACATCCTTCTAGAATCCACTTTATTATGGCACCTGGTGGGTATGCTGGATGCAGTTCGGATCAGGTCCCTCTCTAGGTAGATTGTGAGGAAGTGGGTACAGCTGTGGTCCCTCCCTTAGGCCATGCTGCTGCTCAGTTGCATGGCGAAGTCCTGCACATGTTCCTTTAGAGTCTGTCGGGCATCAGCCTGTGCCCGCTTCTCCCGTGCTCGCTCCTGCTGCAGCTTTGTCAGCCGCAGCCGTAGTCGCTGCTCTCGCCGTTTACATGCCTGCAGCTGGCGCTGGGCCTTGTCCAGGGCATCAAGGGCTGCTTCAGCCCTCCGCTTCCAGAGCAGGGCACTACCCACCTGATAGCTGTGTTCATTCTGGATGTAGGCTCCAACAGGTGGTGGCAGGCGCAACATGTAGGCTGAGGGAGAGACAGGTCGTGGCTCGAGAGGAGACAGCTGCCGCTCGGGTGAGGGCTGGGTGCTACAGCCCGCTTCATCTGCTTGGGCACCTAGGGAGCCCAGAAGGTCTGAGAAGGGGCTGCTAAGGCTAGGCTCCAGTCTCCCAGCTGGGGAGGCAGGCAGAGTGGCAGGTGCTGAGGCCTCTTCCACAGGAAAGCAGGTGACATCAGTAGGAGGAGGTGGAGAAAATGGAGTTGTGGGCACTCGGCTTTCAGAGCAACTGGAGGGAAGAGGGAAACAGACTGACAGACCAGACTTAAGAGCTAGAACCACTTCATGTCCCTAACATCTGGTCCCCTTCTACAGGGTCTGAACAGCAAGAACCCCATCCAGCCAGGCTGCAGGTAGATTCCCGAAAGCCCACTCCCTCGGGCTTGGAATGGGAGTGGGGCATGCCCCACCCACAGCACATACCGCTTCCTGCATCGCCGGAGCTGGCTCACATCGTGGGGCCCAGGGGGGTAACTGTGCCCCTTGGTCTTGGTTGTCCGGTGCAACTTGGGGAAAGACTCAAATATGGTAGGCACTGCCCCTTCCTTCAGCCTGTGATACCCACTGTGGAGAAAAGCAGTCTGGATGAGATGGAGAAAGCACAACTGCTGCCTCCCTGGGTTAATCTGGCCCGGCAACCCAATATGGGTTCCCCAGCACTAGGGCTGTGGGAAGCAGGAAGGCAAAACTGCAAACAGTAAGTTTGGAGCATGTCAAGTTAGGCAAAGTCCACTAAGCTTCTCCCTTAAGGCTTCCTCAAAGTTGAGGTGCACAGGAAAGCTCCCCAGTCGGGCTGGGCTGACAGTCCAAGAATAAATTTGCTGGGACAACTGGAGCCAAACAGTGCCGGAAACATCTTTCTCTGGTGTAACCAGCAGTTATCCTGGGAGTGGGTTTTATTGTAAACAACTGGGAAAAGGAAACAGTACCCTTCGAACCAGGTTTGCCTGTTTGTCGGGACCTCCTCATCGGGATGTACAGCTCCCCCAGTCGGCCTCCTGGAATGATGCCCCACGCCCTGCCCCAATGCTGACTGGCAATGAGGCCCACCTGATTCCCACCAGCTCAAAGCAGTTCTCCTCGAAGTGTTTGGAGCAGAAGTAGATGTACTCAGAGGCCGGGTCCCACAGGCCCTGGCCACTGGGGTCCAGCCGTTGACAATTGGCCAGCCACAAGCCGCGCCTCGGGTTGTCCTTCTTGGGAAGTCTGCAGAGCCACAAACTTGTGAGCCCCAGGCTGTCCGCAGCACGGGGCTCATACTGCCCAAGCTCCCCAGGCAAAAAGAGCAAGGCCGGCACAAGCCGGCAGGAGACCACCTAGGGACCGTGCCTGACATGCACCACTTGTCTAGGCAAAGAGGCACCTCAGGCCTCCAGAAAACAGCTTGCTCAGCGTTATACAGCAGGCAAGACACTTGAGAGCTGCGTCTGGTCCTCCTTTTCTGGACAGAATTTAGTCCCATCTGGAGTATCCCATTCACCCTCCCAATCTCAAGTCCTGAGGTAGTTTGGACCCGAGAACCGAGGGCAGCAAACGCACAGCTATGACTCAAAGCTGAGGGCAACAGTAGCGCATGCGCAAGGGAGCCCTCGTGCAACAGCACGCATGCGCGCTGACCTGTGGAAGGAAATGCCGCGGTTGCGCGTCTCCCGCGTATCTCGTGTGCAGCAGCCGGCGGCAGAGCAGTGACGCGGCATCTGGGGAAGGGGCGGGTGGGTAGGTCGCTGGCAGCTGTCTGGGCCCAGAGTGGCCGCTTGCCTTCAGCCGCCACTCCCTCCAGGGCCCTTGGCTTATCGGACCACCCCTGACCCGGTGTCGACCTAACCCCGTCCCAGCCCGTTCTCTTAACTCCCGCTAGCCGCACTCACGGTCTCGCCATTGCTGCGTCGCTGAAATCTCGCGAGGAATGGAGCGTGGCGGAAGTTACTACCACAGAGACTCGAGCATGCGGCACTCGGCCCGGGGCGGGGCGGGGCGTGTGTGGCTGACAGGAAGAGTTCCTGAATGGCTGGCACCAGAGGCAGTGGGAACGTGGCGCTTACGTTGCTTGTCTAGGCAGCACTGTGGATTGCTCCAACTTTGCCCTATGTGCGTCTTTTCACTTTCTCTCCAAGGCTAATTCTTTCTAAACGCTCTGGTATTCTCGCAGCAGCCTCAACGGAACGTGGGAGGCTATAATGGTGCTTTTGGAGTCTCTCAAATCGGCAGCCGGTTCTAGGTGGGCCCCCGACCGGAAACACCAAGAAAATTAAGATAAAAAAACAAAAAACTTGTGCTCGAAACTTACCCCTAGCCGGAGGCTGAGGTGTACACCTGTAATCCCAGCTACCCAGAGGTGAAGGCAGGAGGATCGTCAAGTTCGAGGCCAACCTGAACTTAGTAACACCCTGCCTCAAGTAAGTGCTGGTATGTGGCTCAGTGGTAGAGCGTTCATTGGTGCAGTCTTTTACCGCGGGAAAAACAAAAAACAAACACTTCTCCGCCTATTGGAGTGCAGTTAGCAGTCCTCTAGTTCATTTGTAACGTGCAGAAGGTTCTTTTTGTACCTCCAACTCTTGTGAAGAGTGGAAACAAACTAAAGATGTGCATGAAAATGGAGTGTCAGGAACTGGGTTTGCACAACCGTTGCATACAAATGGACAGGGACCACCACCAACCTTTTTCCTCAAGAGGAAGGTGTCAGCAGCCACTCCATAACACTGCATGTAAACCCTGCCTACCATACTCCAGACACTGTGTTCATCCTAACATCACAAAATAAAAAGGAAACATCACATTTCTGTACCAGTCAAGTATGACCCTGAGGACTTTATGCTGAAGCTTACGGTGTATGGTGAAAAAGTACTGTTTTTTAAATTTTTAAAATTATAGTAGAAAGCACATTGCCATTAATCCTCAGTATACATGTCCTTGCTACACACTTATCTCACCATTCTTGCCAATTTCTGAAGCTGTTCTGGAAGTCTTCCTCACTTTTAGTTGTACAGCCATGGCTACCTCCACACTGAATCAATTCAAAATGGTTTGCCTAGAGCTGGGAGTGGTGGCCCCTCCTGTAATCTGAGTATTTCCGAGGCTGATTCAGGATTGCCATGACCAGACCCCATCTGATACCTTGTCTCTAAAAAACAAAAGAGATTTACCTTTCAGTCATTTTGACTTTATGGAAGACTCAGAAGTTCCATGATGCCAGATCCAGTGAAGATCTAATAGATGAGGACATTCCGTGTTTTTAAGAAACTGTCTTACTGTTAGATGGCACTTGGCAGCAGCATTCATCATGTTTTGATCACATATAAAGCTGCTTTATGAAGTGGGAAGAACAATGAGATGTGTGCTCGAAATGAGTTCTGAGAGAAATTACTGACAGTGATTTTTACTGCAAAAATTTTGAAAAAGTTTATTTTTGAGAGACGATCTCACTGTGGAATTCAGGCTGGCCTTGAACTCACACTATATAGTCCAGGACGGCCTCAAACTCATGGTGATCCTCCTGTCTCAGCCTCCCAAGTACTGGGATTAGAGTCATCTGCCACCATGCCCAGCTTTAAACTGTATTTGCTCACACTTCATAAAGGATTTTTTCCTGATTCCATTAGCCAATCAGAAGTCTTTGTGAGCCTGACTTTTTTTTTTTTTTTTGGTACCAGGGATTGAACTCACAACCTTGCGCTTGCCAGGCAGGTGCTTAAGCCACTGAGCTAAACCCCCAGCCCAGAAGTCTTTGTGAGAATAATGCAGTAACTGAATACATAAATACACCTAATAATTTCTTAATTTTGTCTTTTTGGGACAGGGTTTCAATGTGCAGTTCAGGCTGGCCTTGACCTCACTTTGTAGCCCAGGCTAACCTCAAACTAGCAAAGATGCTCCTGCCTCAGCCTCCAGTGCTGGGATTGCAGGTGTGTGCCACAACACCCAGCCCATCAGAATTTTTTTGAGTTTTTGCACTGATTTACACCCCCTGCCCTATATGTGACAGGGTCTCACTGTGAGGGCATTTATAATCCCCACTATTTGCTTTTTCTTTGTCCTTTTCTCTTTGAAAGGTGCCCCCAAATCTTAGTCTTGAAAATGTCACTATTTTATAGCCTATAGGTTATAGCTTAGGTGCTTAGTTAGCAGTTAGACTTTAAACAGGAAGTGAACTTTGACAATCCTCCCAAAAAGATCTCTATCCCCTTAACTGGCCATGAACTAGAGGAAGGGAAACAAATGGTTTTATCTTAAGGTGGACAAACTGCCTGATGCCCACATCGTGTGTGTCAATTAACCAGATGTATAAGGTCTTGTAACATTACAAAGCAATGATGGTGCTACAAAAGGTAGTATCTATGGTAACCCCAACCTTGTGAACCCATACAGGGGTATATAAGAAAACAAAGGAATCAGTGCCAGCCAGCAGCCAGCAGTTTCAGTGGTCCAAGATGACTGACCACTGTACTTTGAAATACACTTTACTTACTTCTGAAATCTCAGTGTCCTGTGGGTAACTTTCTTGAACATGGTGTAATATCAGTAAGTCCTTAAGTGCATAGACAGGGCTTAAACTTGAGATTCTCCCACCTTGGGCCCCCAGTGATGGAATCACAGAAATGAGCCACCATGCCCAGGTAAGTGGGTATTATCCCTCCTAGAAATCCGAGCTGGAAAATACAGATACCTAAATAGAGAAATTCTGTCGCAGTACAGCACACAGCATGAACAGTAAGTGAATGCCTCAACACAGGAATTTTAATAGGTAAATACATTCTGTAATGAGAAGGAAGACTTGACGGCTGCTCACTCCTACTCAGTATTCTTCCCCTTCTTCAGCCTCTGCTTCCACGGAATCCACGCCTACCTCTTCATAATCCTTCTCCAGCGCTGCCAGGTCCTCCCGGGCCTCGGAGAACTCCCCTTCCTCCAT
>PVJX010014909.1:0-43757 GCA_004027295.1 Dolichotis patagonum
AACTCCAGCCACCTACAACCCAAACAGAGCTACACCCAGACACATAATAATCAAGATCCCAGAAATTCAATATAAGAACAGAATATTAAAAGCCATCAGAGAAAAGAAACAGATCACCTATAAAGGAAAACCCATCAAAATCACGGCAGACTTCTTGATACAGACCATCAGGTCAAGAAGAACTTGGAGTAATGTAATTTAGGCACTGAAGGAGAACAATCTCCAGCCCAGATTGGTGTATCCTGCAAAACTCTCTCTAGAAATTAATGGAGAAAAAAGATGCTTCCATGACATAGAGGAGCTAGGAGAATTTGTGACCACCAGTCCAACCCTACAAAAAATACTGAAGGACATATTAGGGAGAGAGAACAAGAACATGAGCATTTCAGGAACAGTTGCAGAGAGGCCTCAGTGAACGAGGCAGACAGTGGATTGGAAGAGAAAAATAGACTATCATTGCCAGAAAAATAGAATAGCACAAATGAGGCAGAGAAGATAGGCTATAATCTCTAGTATAGAGGGCCTCGAAATACTAACAGAGAGAAACACAAGCAGAGTAGATCAAGAGATAGGGTCCATTGAGCTGCTCTATATAGGGAGGCAGTGAGACCCAAAACAAGCAGTGCACCCCATGGGAGTGAAAGGGGAGGAATTGTCTAAAAAAGGGAGGCAGAGGATACTGTTAATGGGGTAACAAGATTTAAAATTTACATTATTCTCACCACTCTGCTTGGATGGATTGTGTGCTGTTCCAGTTTGTCCACTTACGCTAGACTTGAGGGGTCAGCTATCCCAAAAATAAGAGGACGTATTATGGTAATCACCCCTAATTTTCCTATCAACTTAACCTGAAGCCCTTTATAACTTATACTGTCTTATTATGGCTGATCTTATTTGAATCTGGTTTGTTAGATTGCTACTTTGTATTGACTGATCTTATTTAAAACTGTTGTGATGGATAGCACGAAGTCTAAGAGCATAGGCAACTACACTGAAGATGACAAGATTCACTAAGATACCCACTCTGGTTTGACTATTACTTGCTTTTGAAGTCTTATAATGTCTCTAATGTTTTGTTTTTATTAATGTTGTTATATACTGCTGAGACACCATGGTAACCATTGTAGATCACCTTGTATTGTGGCTTTGTGTGACTTTTCTGCCTCATGCTTTTCTAGGAATTGTTTTATATTGCTTTGTTTTGTTTTTCCGGAAAATATAGAAATGATAGATATACGTGTAGAGACGCACGCATGTGTAGAGCTTAAAAACAGCTTACGAGAACCAACTATATAAAACATATTGAAATAACCAACTACCTTGAAGAAAAAGAGACACTACAATACCCAGTGCTGATTCCATAATGTCATGATATGAAGTCCAGCAAAACTATCACTTTTCGTTCAAAGTGATCTTAGCTCGCTTTGCCTTGTCTAAGTTCAATACACATTAAGTTATGAACAGCTGTTTTGAGGAGAATGAGAGACATTATGACAGCCATTCATGGCTTCCCTAATGTCTAGTCTTGAAGACCTGTAATGTCCCCCTCATCCTGCTCAGATCAATTCCATACTAGGTTGTTTCATGTGAATTCCCTGTATGTGACAATCTGGGCAACTATTTGGAAGAAAACAAGAGTCAATATGATAGAGAGTGAATATCTCCAATTGTCTAGCTTTGAAATTTATGCCTTACATTGCTTTCTTGTGATCCGCATTGCTCTGTTTTGTTGTGTTTAATTTTACCCTATTGATATAATTGCATGTATATTTGAGTGGGTAAGATGGATGACCATATTGTTGTTTTTGTCAGATCGTGGAGCAGAACTGTTAACAGTCTCACTGATTGAATGTCTACTTTACATGTTTTAACTTTGTAATTAGAACGACTATTTCAAAGAAGTTAGTATGCAATCAGTCAAGTAATAATTTCTTAGGTTTTATTGCTGCTGTACTCCTCCTTTTTTCCTTGAAATACTGTATTGTTGCTACCCTTTATTCTGTTTTATTTTGTTTTGTTTTTTTCCTCTTTAAATTAAAAAAAAAACATAGAGGCAGGGCTGCTTGAAGTTTTGGGGACAGTAAACTTATCCCAGTATGCCAAGGATTTGGGACATGGATTTGGAAGTGATCATACTGCATTTAGTGTTAATGAAATAATGCTGTCCAAAAGGATTTTCTTGGCTCCCTTTCAAGGTGAAGCCTTCAGCCATCTCACTATTGCATTTTGTAAAAAAATTAACACATCATATTTCACCCACTCACAGATGAAGAATTTGCCACATGACAAACTGAATCTTACATTTATTCCATTTCTAGTTTGGACTAGAATCTGGACTTTGGTCTTTTGAGTGGATTTTGGAATATATTTAAGAGTGTTGGAGCAACCGTAACAAAATGAGTACATTTTATATGTGTGATAAAATAGGAATTTTTGGTATCCTGTGGTGTAATGTTTTACTTTAAATGCTTATCTTCTCCATCATTCATGTTGGAATGCAAATGCCACTGGCATAGCTTTCAAAGGTAGGACCTTTAAAAACATTAAGAAAATAAAATGGTAGGACTTTTGAGAGATGATTATTTGACAAAGGCTAAGCTCTTGCTGTAGGATTAGTGTCTTCATGAGAGAATGAGATTATTCCATTTTGTATTGCTATTCTTTCCTCTCAGCTATGTGATAACTTACTTAGAAGGTCCTTGTCACCACCAGAGTCTTTATTTTGCTCTTCAAACTTCCAGTTCTCTGAGCTAAAAATTTCAGCTCATTATAAATTACCTCTTCTTGAATATTCCGTTATAGTCATCCAAAATGGACTAAAATGCAATCTTATACTTATTTTTGTCTTACCTTTTCTGTGCTTCACAGTGTTATTAAAATTTGAGTCTAGAATCGAAAATGAATAAGTCAAGGATGCAGGTTGCAAATCTGAATGTAATCTTTGAGTAAAACAGCCAAAGAATCTACAATTTTACTGATAGACATAAATTAAAGGCTAAAAATTTGACTATGTTGCTATTAAGCTATTGTACTTTGGGTCAGTGTAACAAAATATCCATGACTAGGTAATATATGAATAATAGAAATCTACTTCTGGAGGTTGAGGATCCAAGAGCAAGTCCTAAATAAGTTCAGTGTTTTGTGAGTTATGTACTTGGTCTCTGCTTTCTGCATTCTCACATGGTAAGAGGCACAAGTCATCCATTCTCAATAAGGGAATCAAGCATGGATCTATTTCATGAAAGAGGAACTGATGTTACTTAACAATATTCCAAAGGGCTCCAGCTATTCATATAACAACAAATGAATATTGAGAGATATTTGTACCATAGCAGAAATGTAACAACATTTGTAAGATGCAGTGAAAGCTGTGTTCAGTGGGAAAATTATAGCATTAAAACATGAATTAGAAAAGAAGAATGATCAGAAATGTTTTATCTAAGGGACCACCTTAGAAATTAAAGAGGAACAAATCCAAAGAAGCAACAATGTAGAAAATTAAAGTAGAAACCAACAATGAAAGACAGGGGTCAAACAGAAAAAAAAAATGAAACCAAAATTTATTTCTTTGAAAATATTTTCTAAAAAGAAGCTAACAAAGGCTAGGGAAAGAAGTAAAGGGTCAAATTCTAATATCACAGCAGTGATGAGACCATAGCTGCTGAATCCAGACATTAAAATGATAAGAAAAAATATTAGGAACAAGACCATGCCCACAAATTTGGTAGCTAAATGAAATGGTCCAATTCCTTATAAGACACAATCTATTGAAACTTAGAGAAGAAACTGGGTTGTATATATAGCTCAGTTATGAAGCATGTATCATGCAAGGGATCCTGAATTTGATTCCTAAGGTGCACAAATAGAAATGAAAAAGGAAAAGCATAGATAATCTGAAAAGTCCTGTATGTGTTAAGGAAAATAAATCAATGGTGAGTACTCTTTCAAAGCAGAAAACATCAGGCCCAGTTTTGTTAATCTGTAAAGTAGGAAAAATACTTAGGATTATTTTTCAGCAGTGTTTATCTTTTCTTCCAAAAAATACAATCAGAAGAATAAAGTGGAGTCTTTATACAAAAAGATTTCAAAGATTCCTTAATAAAAAATAATTGCAAGTAAAAATAACCACAAAAAACAAACCCTGAGTATGAGAAAGAGTATGTGTTCTTGCTACATTATAATTTCAAAATGTCCACTTTTCTATAGTACCCTAAAAAGCATGGAAATAAATGGATGGTATGGCTGGTGTATAAAATTTTAATATGCTCTTTGGGGAAAATGTCATTGGATTTAAATAGTCAAATACATTAAATACATACATACACTCAAAAATGTAAAGGTAAACATGGACAATAGTTAGAGCAAAATGGGTCAATGACAGAAAGAAATAGAGTTTCAATAGATATGGACAGAAATGAAAATCATCAAAAAGAGAAATTCTGGAGCTAAGAAAGTAAAAACTAATGAAAGATTCAATAAGTGTGTCTATAGAAAATTAGACACTGGAGAAGGAACAAGAGAACTTTAATATAGGTCATTTCGATTTACCTAATCCGAGGGTGAGACGAACATATGACAACTGTGGGCTATTGTGAGTTCCTAGGAGTACATGCATAACTGAAGTTCAAATGGGAAATGAAAGAAAAAATGCATAAAGAGAGGTAGTAAAAGGTAGAAAGGGAAGGAAGAAGGGAAGAAAGGAGAGAGGTTGGGAGAAGAGAGAGTATGTGTGTGTTATGATTGACAGGTGGCATGGTTTCTCCCTAGTGCATGAATTTAGAAGTATGGTGGTATTGGAAGTTGCTGAAGACTCTTCAAGAAGGGAAGCTTAATATGAAGTCTGTAAATCTTTAGGGATGTTCCTTAAGGTGAATTAAGGTACTTTCTCTTGGGACCCTGGTTAATATCCTGAAATTCTTGTTATAAAAGCAGCAAGCCTGGCTTCTCTCTCTGCCTCTGCTTCCTAGTTGGAAACTGTGACTCTTTGCTTCTGCATACAATGCACCACCTGCTTTTATAAGCACCTAATTTATGCTGCTTTAATTTTTAGTCTTGAATACTTTAAACTAAATTAACCCTTTTTGAGTTAGATGTCATATATACATTATTAGATTAATAGAAAATAGATTCATACAGAAAATTATAAAAAGTTGGTTTATTATTATAATTATACTTGAAGATGAAGGGGAGCATTTTGAATTGGTTCATGGGCATAAACTGGAAGAATTGCTAGTAAAGGACTAAAATGTTTTGTGTGGAATATTATGAGCAATTCTAGTGAGAGCTCAGAACATGAGAAGACATTGAATTTTCTTTAGGTAGATATGACGATTCTAGTGGAAACTGTACAGAAGTTGATTCATGTAAAAACCACTGCAAAAAAGTTGCAGTATTGTGTCCATTCTCTATGAGTTTGTAAAAAGTGAAACTTAAGAATGAGGGTCCAGGGGGCCTGCCAGACTACGTCCAGTGAACTCCAAGCAACGAGCAGGGACCTGAATCCACCAACGGGCCCTGACAGCATACAACCTGGAGGAATCCAAGCAGAAGTGTAAAACTTGGAGCTCCCCTTCCAGGCAGTAAGACCATGCCCTGTGTCTGAAGCCACCCCAAGACAAACCTTGGACTATAGCAGATTATCTGTGCTAGCTTAAAGGGAGATTAAGTGACTGCCTCACCAAAGCAGATCTCAGCTGGTTCCAGTCAGTGTAGTGAGTATGCCCCTAAAATAGAGGTGTGCAGTGGGTAAATACGACCAGTAGTAAAGCTCCCTCCAACTAGCTATAAGACTTTGGTGAGTCTGACAAGAGCAAGGGTAACCCTTTTCTACACACAGAAAACATCAGGCAGAGTGAGGAGTATGCCAAGAAGGACTCCCCCAAATTGAAGAAAATCAAAAGGGCCTATAAGACACACAGGCACACAATAGGGACAGTAGGGCCTCAGCTGACACAAACACTATAGACAGGAAGATTTGATGACCTGGAATAACCTGAAGATAAAGTACTAGCAGGAACTAAAAGTTGACCTACATCAATATTACTAGGCTTGTCAGCCCAGGAAGAATACAGGACTCACCCAACAGGCCCTGCAGCAGGGAGACAGGTGACTGGCCCACCTATTCATTGTGGGACCCAGCAACTGGACAAACTTCAACCTTATAGTAGGACACCAAGATATACACTACCAATAGTTGACACTAGTGGGTCTGAAGGACCAAACACTAACTCAAAAGGGGAAAATGGAAAAATGAACAAGCAAAATGCAATCTGAAACATCTAGTCCACCAGGAGCAAGTACAGGAGACACTGAAACAGAAGACTCCAAAAGTAACACACCAGAAATCTCTGAAAATATAGTGAATGAAATAAAAAAAAAACTTCATGAGGCCATAGAGAAAATCAAATTAGAAGTACTCTCCCATGTAAAGATAGAAGGGACAACATTAGTAAAGGAGTTGCTGAGCACAGCTAAAGAAGAAATAGAGAAAAAAGTACAGGAGCATGGGAAATGGATTGAAACATTGAATGAACAATATAGAAAACAAGCAGAATTCATGAAGCAAACTCAAAGAGATATCTAAGAAACAAAAAATTCAATTCGAAGCATGCAAAACCATTTAAATGAAGCTAAGGATAGGATTTTGGACCTCGAGACAGTATCGTAATTAGTGATCATGAAAGGACAGAATTTTTAAATATAACAAAGCAGCATGAAATGACAATCCAGAAGCTTTAAGACGATGCCAAGAACAACAATGTAAGATTAATAGGCATTAGTGAAGATGCTGGAGTCAATGCAAATGACATAACTAAAATGTTCACAGAAAAACTAGGAGAAAATTTCCCAAACATGAGAAAAAAATCTGATATGCAGAGTAATGAGGTATATAGAACACTTAACATTCATAACCAATATAAATCTACACCCAGACACATAAAAATTAATACCTCAGACATATAGCATAAAAACAATACTAAAAGCTGTTAAAGAACAGACACAACACACCTATCAAGAAAAGCCCAATAAAATTACAGCAGACTTTTCAGCACAAATTCTCAAGTAAAGATAAGCTTGGAGTCGGATATTTCAAGACCTGACAGAAAACAACTTTCAACCCAGAGTGATGTACCCAACAAAACTTTCATTCAAACTTAATGGAGAAACAAAATACTTTCATGACAAAGAACAACTGAAGAAATTAATGTCCACCAAACCAACCATAGAAAGAGTATTGAAAGACATACTAGACAGAGATAAAAAAGACCACAATCCCCAGAACATTGGAAAGAAAACACCAGGTAGGACAAGCAATTAAATATAAAAGCAGAAAGCAAACAATTAGAAAATAACATGGCAAAGTTGATCCAGTACATATTAGTGATATTCATAAATGTAAATGGCCTCAATTCAACTATCAAAAGAAATAGGTTGACAGAATGGATCAAGAAACATGATCCCACTATTTGCTGTATAAAAGAAACACATTTGACCCAAAAGGAAACTCATAGATTAAAAGTCAAAGGATGGAAAACATGCAACAGGAACCTAGAAAAAAGTGGGGGTTACTATTTTATTTGCAGACAATGTGAACTTCAAACATAAAATGATAAAAGAGACAAGAAGGTCACTACATACTCGTAAGTGGAAAAATTCAAGAAGAAAAACTAACAATTATAAATATATATGCACCAAACAAAGGAGAACCGAAATATATAAGACAGTACTAATGGATATGAAAAATCAAATACACAAGAAAACTATTACTACAGGGGACCTTAACAGCCCACTGTCGCAAAGAGATAGATCAACTAGACAAAAATTCAGAAAAAAATAATAGAACTGTATCATAGCTGTGAGCAATTGGACTTAGTAGATGTTTACAGAGTGTTTCACCCAACCACATCAGAATACACATTCTTCTCAGCTCCACATGGGACAGTCTCCAAAATAGATCATATATTATAACATAAAACATTCTTAAGTAAGTGCAAAGGTATTGAAATTATCCCATGCATACTATCTGATCACAGTACACTGAAATTGGGAATTAATGGCAAAAGAAATTGCAAAACTGGAATAAATACATGGAAATTAAATCACAGCCTTTTGAACAACCAGTGGACTACAGATGAAGTTAAGGAAGAAATAAAGTAATACCTACAATTCAATGAAAATGCAGATACAATATATTGTAATCTGTCGGATGCAATGAAAGTGGTGTTAAGAGGGAAATATCTAGCAATGATTTGTCATATCAAGTAAACAGAACAAGCACAAATAAACAACCTAATGCTTCATTTAAGCTTCTGGAAGAAAAGAGTAAGTTAAACCCAAAGCTCATAGAAGAGAGGAAATTGTAAAGATTAGAGCAGAAATCGATTCAAAGTAATAAAACAATACAAAGAATTAATGAATAAAAAGGTTATTTTTTTAGAGAATAAACAAAGTTCATGAACCCCTAGCTAACCTTATAAAGAAAAAGAAAGAAAAAAAGCACAAATTCACAGAATAAGGAGTAAAGAGGGGGAAATTACTACAGATCCCATGGAAATTCAAAAGATCATGAATACCTACTTTGAAAATCTCTACTCTCATAGAGTGGAAAACACAGAAGAAATGGACAGGTTTCTAGAAACATATGCACTGCCAAAGCTCAACCAAGAAGATATAGCAATTTTGAATAACCCAATGTCAGCTATTGAAATTGAAAACATCATAAAAAAAAACTCACCAACAAAGAAAATCCCAGGTCCTGACAGATTCACGGCTGAATTCTACAAGAAATTTAGAGAAGACTTAATGCCAATATTCCTTAAACTCTTCAATGAAATTGAAAAGAAAGAAGTCCTTCCTAAATCATTCCTGGAAGCAAGTATTACTGTCATACCAATATCAGAGAAAGATCCAACCAAAAAGGAGAACTACAGGCCAGTCTCACTAATGAACACAGATGCAAAGATTCTCAATAATATACTGGCCAATAGAATGCAGCAAATCATCAAGAAGATTATACATCATGGCCAAGTGGGGTTCATTCTACAAATACAGTGATGGTTTAACATATGCAAATCAATAAATGTAATACACCGCATCAACAGAGCCAAAAACAAAAACCACATGGTCATCTCAATAGATGCAGAAAAAGTTTCAATAAGGTCCAACACATGTTCATGATAAAAACCCTTCGGAAACTTGGAATGCACAGTGTCTACCTCAACCATATAAAGGCCATCTATGACAAACCAGGAGTCAATAATACACTTTCACTTTAAAATCAGGAACAAGACAAGGATGTCAACTATCACCACTCCTTTACAATATAGTTCTGGAAACACTAGCCAGGGCAATCAGACAAGAGAGCGGAATAAAAGGAATAAAGATAGGAAAGGAAGAAGTTAACTGATCACTATTTGCAGATGACATGATACTTTATACAGAAGACCCAAAAAACTCCATTAAACGATTACTAGAGGTAATAAACATATTCAGCAGTGTAGCTGGATACAAATCAATGCTCAAAAATCAATAGCATTCCTGTACACAAACCAGAAACTCACCAAGAGAGAAACTATGGAAATATAGCTGTTCACCACAACATCTAATAAAATGAAATACTTAGGAATCAACCTAACTAAGAATGTAAAAGACCTATATGCTGAAAAGTATATTATGCTAAAAAGGAGATTGAAGAGGATAGTAGAAAATGCAAGGATATTCCTTGCTCTTGGCTAGGAAGAACCAACATTGTGAAAATGGCCATACTCCCAAAACTGTTATACAGATTTAATGCAATCCCAATCAAAATACCATTGACATATCTCACAGAGCTAGAGAAAACACTCCAAAAATTCATTTGGAAATAGAAGAAACTTAGAATAGCAAAGGCAATACTGGGCAATGAAGGCAAGGCAGGAGGTATCTCAATTTCTGACTTGAAACTGTACTACAAAGCCACAGTGATAAAATCAGCATGGTGCTGGCAAAAAGACAGACAGAAGGACCAATGGAATAGATTATAAGGTGTAAGTATAAGTACAAAGACATTCAACCACCTGATATTTGACAAAGGGGTTAAACATGTTCACTGGAAAAAGGATAGCCTCTTCAGTGAATGGTGTTGGAAAAATTGGCCCTCCACATGCAAAAGACTGAAACTAGATTCATGCCTATCACCATGCAGAAAACTAAAGTCTAAATGGATCAAAGACCTAAAAAGTAAAACAGAAACACTAAATCTACTGGAAGATAAGGTAGGTAGAAGTCTTTAAGACATAGGTGTAGACAGAGAATTCATGAACAAAACACAAACTGCACGGCAAATGCTTCAAAGAATTAACAACTGGGATCTCATATTATTGAAAAGTTTCTGCACTTTAAAAGAAATCACCATCAGAGTGAAAAGAAAATCTACAGAATGGCAAGAATTTTAGCCAACAACCTCTCAGAAAAAGGAATAATATCAAGAACATATAAAGAATTGAAAAACATCAAGCCCTCCAAATTCAAAGACCCTCTCCAAAAATGGGCAGCTGAGATGAACACACAGTTCTCAGATAAAGATACACAAATGACAAACAAATACATGAAGAAATGTTCACCATCACTGGTCATTCGAGAAATGCAAACAACACTGACATATCATCTGACTCTAGAAAGAATAGCTGCCATCAAGAAATTAACTGATAACAATTGTTGGCACGGCTGCAGGGAAAAATGAATACTTCTCCACTTTTGGGGGTAGTGTAGACTGGTGCAACTACCATGAAAATCAGTATGGAGAATTCTCAGTAGACCAGGCTTGGAAGCTCCATTTAACCCAGGTATTCCCCTCCTGGTTATTTTCCCAGAAAAACTGAAACGGTCATATCACAATGATAATTGTGCACTCATGTTTATAGCTGCACAATTTGTAATAGCTAAATCTTGGAAACAACCAAGATGTCCATAATCCGCAGAGTGGATGAAAAAGATGTGGTAGTTTATATAATGGAATATTACTCAGCTATGAAGAAGGGTGATCTTGAGGTCGTCATAGGAAAATGGAAAGAACTTGAGACTATCCTCATTAGTGAAACAAATAAGTATCATATTTATAAATATCACATTGTGTCTCTAGTGTAAAAAGTAATAAGAACTGTAAGAGTAATAAAACCCATAATGTGTAATTGCTACTGTAAAAAAGAGAGGAAAGGAAAGTGCTATAAAGGATATAAATGAATGTAGGTTTAAGTGTGCAATAGAGATTACCATATTACTCTTTTTGTTAGATGTGGAGCAGAACTGTTTACAGTCTCACTGTTTGAATGTCTACTTTGTATGCTTTAATTTTGTAACTTGAACAACTATTTCTAAGATGACAGCATGTAATTTATCAAGTAGTGATTTCTTAGTGTTTTTTTGTTCTTTTCATTTTTTCCTTTGGAATTCTGTATTGTTGCTACCCTTTTTATGTTTTTTTTTCTCTTTAAATAAAATTTTTTTAAAAAATATAAAAAATAATAAGGATCTAGTTTATTTGGAGAAGGAGATTTCAAAACACAATATTCAGGCTTTTCTATGGGGGTTATTATCTGATTTTCACCAGATTTTAAGTGATGTTTGGGACAAAAGGAAGCAGAATAAAAAGACTGGACTATTGATAGCCTCGTCAGGGAAGGAGCAAAATTGTGTTTTTAGGATGAAAGATATGGCAGTTGAGTCATATTTAACTAAAAAGATAAAAAACAGAGAGGAGGATCCCAGTGCTGTAAATCAGAATAAAAAATGATGCCTCAAAGGAATCTCTAGGATCTCTGTATCCACCTCCCCAGTAGCCTATTTGTCACTTTGGTTACAGAGCCTTTCCAGAGAACAATTTTGTTAAAAAAGATTCCTCCTAACAGTCTGCACATCCAAACCACTTTATGATCTGCCTTGCTGCAAAGTGCTCTGAAGGTTGTGCAGCCACGGTCATGTGGGCCTGGGCACAGCTCCTCCTGAAGGCAGGATGTGGCACCACCAACTATTTTCAGATGCAGAAAATACAGCAGACATGGATTCATGGTGTCTTACACAGAAATCCTGAAAGAAAGTCTGGCAGACCATGGAGACTTGCAGTGCGAAGACTAAGCACACAAATTGCATGCAAGATATTGTGATTCTTTGTAGAGATCTGGAAGTTGAGCCAAAGTGGAGAACCCCAAAAAGGTAGAATAGCAAAAGCATGAAACATCTGCCTGGGAATGCTGCCCACACCATTGCTAAGCCTCAGAGAAAAATTACATGGTGGGAACGCTGGAAACCATAGGAATGCAGCTGTTTATGTCCTTGGAGCCATAAACTTTGTTGTATTTTGTTCAGGATACACATATGGAGATATGGGACCTAACATGTATTCAGCTAACTTTTGTTCTTCATTTACACTGATTGTAGCTTTGCACTTACCTATTTTCCCCTTCTGGATTAAGAATATGTAGTCTACAGAGGTCCCACCATTGTATCTTTGAGGGCCATAATTTTTAACATTTATAGGGATGCACAGATGACACAGTATGGCAGGAGTCTCAGATTGCATTTTGGTCTGGGACTTTGAGGATTAATAAGACAGTTAACAAGGTGGGATTATTAGTTTAGAATGACTGCATTTTCCCCTGTGATATGGACATAAACCTCTGGGAGTCAGGGGCTGAATGCTGCATTTAGATTTGCATTTGGTTGTTGTCTAAAGACCTATGTGATTGAAAGCTTGATCTCAGAGTAGCAGGCTTGAGAGGGGCTGTGCAACCCTCTATAAGTGGAATCTAGGGGGAATTCCTAATACCACTGGTACACCTGCCTTGGAAAGCAAGTATTGCATCTTTTCACAGGATCTTAGTTGTCTTAAGAACATTGTTATTAAACAAAAGTCTTTCTGTCTCTGTCTCTTTCTGTCTCTTTCTTTCTCCCTTCTTTCCTCTCCCTATCTTTCTTTTTCTCTCTCCCCATCTATTCTTTCCTCTCATCCTTCTTCTACCTCTTTATAGTCTGTTTAGATTTTGTTTTTGTTTCTTTTCTTAAATTTTTATCAATTTCTGGAACAGTGACAATGTGAAATTCATCTTCATGTTTTTCAAAGTCATAAAATCTCTACATCTTAGACTTTTGCCCATGAAATCTCTGCCAATTCTGTTTGTGTTTTAATCTAAGTCTGTGGCAGCTGTCTATTCCCATGTCTCACCTTCTTCATTTCCCTGTCTCCTTGTGGCCACCTCCCTGTTTTTAGGCTGTTCCAGAGAGACCTGAACAGTGAGCAACTTCTTTCCCCAAGACTGGCAGGTTTCTGACTCACAGCCTCAGTTCAGGCTTCTGTGAGAGTGGGACTGAATTTATCCTAAGAGCAGGTCATTTCCCTTCTCTTCCAGCTGTGGGAGGATCTTATTCCTGTTTGCATTCTTAGTTCCTGACAAAATGAAACACATGAATGTTCAAGAAATGTGTGATGATTCAATAAGGAAATTATCCTATGTGTCTGAGCTGCTTCCCTCAGGTGAATGTGAGTAGCTACTTCTGTGAATTGTCATGAGAAGCACGAATAACAAGATAGAAAGGCAAACAGTGTCTTCCTGAAAACTTGTCTTCTAATGTTGAGTAGGACCTATGATATCTTTCTAATGAGCAAGAAATTTGAAGTCAGTAAGAGGTATGTTTGAGACAAGAATCCAACAAGAACTAGTTAGAGAGACCAAAATACTCAGGCAAATACATTTCTTTGGCATAGTTTAAACTGAATATTCAGAGATCCTATCGTTCCACGGTATATAGTGGTAAAACAAAATGTATATGTCTGCATTATTAAACAGTAGATGAAAGTAGAAGTTTATTTATCACATATCCCCCTGTTTAACTAGGAAAAACTTTCACAGGAAGTGTTTGGGAGTCTCAATGTGGCTCAGGCAGAGATTACTACAGGTGACTGTTATCCAGAAAACTTCATCTATGTTCCAAGACAAGAGTTAATCATGGTGTGACCCCCAATCAACCTTCCAGAATCCACAACAACTTTCTACCCTCAGAATTCTAAGCTCCTGTCTCTTTTGGGTGATCTCTTTATAAATTCCAGCCATTTTGCCTTTCTTTGAATAACATCATATATATATATATATATATATATATATATATATCCTTCTCCCTGTGTCTCATATTTATAAACCTGTGCAAGTTTTCCCTGTTAATCTATTTATGGACAGTGGCTTCCATAGAACAATATTATCTAACCTTCAGAGGACAAAAAGTAAATCTAAAATTTCCACAAACTATCTATACATACACTGTGTAGGACTAAGCAATGACAGCAGCTAAATGATAGACGAATTTGTTCTTGTCAGCACTACTAGTCACCTCACTAACATTCATGGAGATGAAGGAGATAATGTAGTGCAATGTACTTTGTCTTGCCATGAAATTAATATTCAAATGTAAATTAATCTCTTACTCTCTGTCACCCTAGAATTGAACTAAAGATTCAATCTCTGAGTGTAAGAGGCATCAGGGAGGATCTCTGTAACTGTAAAATTCTAAGTGTGTAATGGCAGCCCTTGAGACTTTTGCAATGACTGTTATCCTCTTACACTGACCCTCAGAGAATGGTATCTCAAAAATATGATAATTTTTTATATGCTGATGCATTTGTACCAAACCAGATGCTCTCCCTCTCAAGAATTCCCTGATGCACTATATGTAATATCTTCATCATTATCTGACTGCAAGAATAACACTGTGCCTTCCATTTCTAGGCTGGAATCTCATTCTGTACCTTAGAGAAAAGCACTGAGGAAATGTACTTATACCTGGAGGGCTTCCCGTACAAATTCTGTATTTTGGGCCCATTGGAATCACAAAGACACTCTCCTTATGACCATTCATTCACCTAATAAATTTTATAATCCTTCAAAATGTTGACATATACTATTCTCTCCTTGCTTTCTAAAAAATACCATATATGCATTTCTGAATAATATTACAGAGGTGAAAAATCACATTTAATGTTTTTATCATGCTGTACTGTCTCACTGTGTATGATAAAGGTTAATGTGACTTTTGTACCACTCAATCCTGTTAGTTTATTTTACTAAACATGGAGAAAGGAACAAGGAAATACCCTTTGTGCTACAGAGTTCTTTGTGGAAACATTTTTGCACTATTGTGCTGATCCTTGCATTATTATCTATGCATTTCCTCAGGCTGTGGTATAAGTCCCAAGTAAATAGAGCCTATGTCCATAATACTGAGATTTATTCACAGCAAGAGCACATGGTCTGTACACAGTAGGAGTTTCTAGAGATTTGTTAATGTGTAAAATTAGTAAAAACAATCTTTCTGCCATACAGCTGCCTTCTGTAACTCAGGCCCACCTCCAATACTGAAAACAGACCTATTGGTTTCATTTCCCAATTACATCTCAATCTGAGAAATGCATATTTTTCACACAAGTGAGATGGATGTTTGATACATAAGCATTGTTTTGTAACTCACCTCGTTCTTGAAAATCCTGTTTGAGAGTTGCCACCGTCACCACGACCGCCCACCACCTCCCAAAACAGTTATTTTCCTAACTTATGCATCATGTGAAACTTTCTAGCATTTTTAAGATTTACTGAAGGAAAAAATATTCATCAATGCCTCTGTATTTCGGAATATGGCAATACATTCATCATCCCTTGGTTAGAGAGTGGAAATTAGCTAAGATCACTGATTCTCTCTTTCCTAGGATTTTTTCTTACTCTTTTCTTTAATCAGGATGAAAAATGGGCTAAGAAAATGTCTCTGTATGGGGCTACATTAATCTCTTTTGCAATCTTTATGTGATGAATGGCAAAAAAGGGAAAAAAAGAGAAAAGAAAGAAAGAAACAAAGATAGAAAGAAAGAAAGAAAGAAAGAAAAAGAAAGAGAAAGAAAGAAAGAAAGAAAGAAAGAGAAGAAAGAAAGAAAGAGAAAGGAAGAAAGAAAGGAAGAAGGACCAAGAGAATTCAGGGAAAGACAAAGAGCCATGAGTTCCTGTTTTTGTTAACTTCTCTCTCTACCCTTCAGGGCAATGCTGGCTACTTGTAGCTGGTCCTTGCCTGCCAGCAGTGAGGGAAGAAGAATTTCTGTCTTTCTACTATGAAACTTGAAATTTCAGCTTCATACTTATACCTGCTCACATTGAAAGCATAAATTTCTGAGTAATTTATTAGTGACATTGTCTTAGTTCCTGACAAAGAGATGAGAATTTGGGCTGATTTGTCAAGTCAACAATATGCAATCATCACTAGTTCCCTTCAAGTCCTGAAGTTCCATCAATAGTAGACTCAGATTCTCTGTTCACTCTTTTGTTTATCCTTCATATGTGTTTGTAGTACACAAAGTGTACATTCATTACAGTGAATTGGTATCTGTATATAAAACATATTCAATTTTTTAAACTTACTTTCATTTCTTTTTTCTCTCTTTCATCCATCTCTGTTTTATTTAAAGAAAAATGCAAAACAGAAAAAAGAATAGAAATATTACAGAATTTAAAAAAACAATAAAAAATCACTAATTCGCAAATTACATTTTGTCATCTTTGAAATGGTTGTTCAAGGTACAAAATCAATGCATAAAAACTGGATAGACACTCAAACATTGACAGTGCAAATGATTCTGTTCAATAAATGAACAAAAACTTAGTAGCATGGTGATCTATCTTACACAATTAAAGATGCATACAGTTATATCCTTCAGAGCACTTTCTTTGCCTTTCATTATTACAGTATGTATTATTCATTTTGGATCTTATTACTCCTTCAGTTTTTATTATTTTTACACTAGAGAGACAATGTAATATTTACAAGTATGAGTCTGATTTATTTCACTTATGAGGACAGTCTCAAGTTGTCCCCATTTACCTATAAAAACCTCAATATCGCCCTTTTTTATAGCTGAGTAATATTTCATAGTATGAAAATACCACATTTTTTTGATCCACTCTGCAGTTGACTCACCCATCTCTTGATCCTCTTCCATTTTTAGCATATGTTTTCAATATATACTATTCTCATTCTTTGTGTGAAGTTGTTATAATATATATATATATATATATATATATATGTATGTATTTCTGAGTATTCTGAGGATTTCTTTCTGAGTGTGAGATTTAGAGTCACTGCAATATCTGATTTCACTTTACCACTTGTCATTACACTAATGTTCTGAACTAAACCAATTTTGCTATCAGGCACTTAGTGTTATGCCTCATATCTCGATTTCCCCAAAGAACCTCAAACACACATAGGTGGGGCTTTTCAGAATAGTTGGATAGCGTAAATATGGAACAAGGCTGTGTGATAACTAAATTAGCCCACTGATTGGTATAGTTTAGTTCTGGGTGCGAATAATGGGAAGGCTTATTCTATAAATGGAACATAAGAGTCAAGGGGGAAAGGGGGCTTGCTCCACCACTTCCTGCTTGCCAGGCCATGAACTGTTTCTCCTCCCCAATTTCACCTCACCTTGGAGCCAGCTGAATATTCACTAAAATCTCTATAAACTATGAGCTAAAACTTTCTCCTTTAACATGAGAGTGCTGAGTAATTTTGCTTGAGCAATAACAAAGTAAATAAGACATTTAAGTGGAAGTGAAAGAAATATCAGTGGATTTAACAGCTCAGAGCTACCTCCAGTTTTCTGAAAAACAACTTAGGCAAAATCACCACTGTGACCCATAAATCAGAAACATTATTTTACATCAAAGGTGAGAGGAAAATAGCACCTACCCATGTGACCTCTAAAACAGGTGATAAAAATTAAATGATTAAAAGGAAATAGAACATGAGTGTTTGTATTTTCTTTGATTTCATTAGTAAATGAGATTAATCTTGGGACACATCCAAACCAGGTATCAAAACTTAATTCTATTTATGACTAATTTACATTAAAAGAAAAGATTCTTCCACTGTAAATTCTATCCCAGTTCCTGTGACAGGATACTGAACCCGGCTGTGTGAAACACAAAATGAAACTCAAGGCAGCTTCCACTACCAAGCCAAAAGACAAATCTCTTGGATCTTCCTAGATACTTTGACATTTCTTATAGACAGTGTCAAAAATTACTTGAAAGTACAGGACTAATATCCACCAATACAGATCTGGAAGTTTATAGGACAGGTGCAGGGTCAATGCCATGACAGAGATCCCTGAGAGGCTTTAAACATGGCTCAGGTTAAAGGGTGGCAAGGAAATGGTAGATGTGGGCTTCTCAGGGAATCTCAGGAATGTCGCAGCCATTATGGACTTTTCTGGCCATCAGTGCATTCAACTGTACTCTAACACCATTGATAAGTAGTGAGAGCTTTCAATGTGCTGATTAATCAGGAGAATTTCCCCTTGAGTCTGGTTTTGAACATGAAGAGAAGCTGATTAAGGGTCCCTTTTCAATAAGGCCAGATAAAAGTTGCAGGAAAAAACTGTGTGTAAGTCTCCAAACTAGACCCCTGCCAGGCTAGGAGAATAAAACTCTGCAAGCAGATTGCTTATTCTCATCTGCAAGAGAATGGTGTTCAAAAGGAAGCCCCCAGCTGCCCCACACACCTCAACCTGCAGAGAACTGATTCTGTGAAAAACCACAAGGGGCAAGCTCTGCCTTGCAGCACCCACAGGCCCCTTGCTGTACCCCATACCACCCTGTCTATCAGCCCTAGACCCCCTACTCAGAGACCCAAACTTTTGCTTGCCTCTCAGCAATGCTCAATCCCATCTTTTAACTCCCCTATAAAACATACTATTGCCCGTGCTTGGGACCAATGGCTTTTCACCCTTGGTCAGGCCACATTGGTCCTGTAAAAAAGTCTTCCAGTGTTCATTAAACTCTGGCTATTTCAGTGGTCTCAACTGTGCCTCAGTTTACCCTAACACTGTGCTATGGTCACATGCACTAAACCCAACTAATGTTGATTTTTCAGGAGTAAACCTGCAATTGTAAACTATGGCACTGTTTGCTATTCCTGGGGAATACAAATTGGAATCTAAGATTTTATACCATCTAAATTAATAAGGGAACAAATAAAACTATTAGTAGAATAGCTATTGCTATATAATGTGAAAATTAGAAAAAGTCTGGACCTAAATTGCAGGTGGTTCAATACAGGAATAGCATCAAGGACGATGATAATGTATGTGTGATGTCACTGAGTGAATATTTGCCAAATTGATAGAAAAATATATATGAATGTACTAGATAACAGGAGGGTGGTCATGACACACAAAATGGAATGATTAAATTTTACATTCTAAATAAATGGATAATAGAGCAGGATGAATTTCAATTAGTACTTACATATCATGAAAATATGCAAACAAATGAAGACATCATGGATATATAAAGGAAAATGGTGGAAGTAAGCCAAGAATTCCATTTCTAAGTATATGGAGATATTCACGATCATTCCTCAGTATCCTTCCATGAGAATGTTTCTGGCAGCACTACCCATAAAATCACAACCAGCAAATAACTCAAGTGTCCTTCCACAACAAAATGGGTGATTAAATGGTGATATTGTTGTACAGTGGAATACTATACAACCATCACAGACATGTAAAACTACATTGATTAACCTCACAATATTATCCAGTGAGGAAGGTGCTAAATACAAAAGGATGCATGTTATATTCTTCAACAAACAGAGAGATAAATAAAGTAGAAAATACTTTTTTTCTTATTTCTAAGGTCTCTAGTTTCAAGAAAAATCATCGTTGGTTCTTCTCTTTCCTTAATGCTCTGCAACTGAAAACACATGTTTATAATTTTAGGTTTAATATATACACACTTACCACATCTGAAACAATGAGGTCTGAGAAATACATACAAAACAGTCTAGTGGACGTTTTGGACGTCCAATCCAGGACATAGAGTTGATTATAAGCCTTCTAAAAATTTTCATCAAACATAGCATTGTGGTTCTTTTCACTTTGGAAAAAAATCACTTGGTAATTCTAGAGGATAATGAGGCCTTTTGGTCAAAATTTTCTCACTGCCTATCACATTCACCTTCATATTCATAGGACAATTAATATTTAACCTTGTGCTTCTCCCTGTGGTCCAATTGGATAAAGTATCTCTAAACTTTTCAAAATACTCATAACTCTGTCTTCTATTACTTTTATCATTTTTCTTTACTTTTCCCTTCTTTCCTTCCCCCTTCTCTCTTTTTTGTTCCTCTCCCGATTTGAACATTTTCCTCCTGTTGCACAATACTTATTATTCCTTTTGGTGCTTCTTTACACTTTCGGGTTGGTAAACCAGAAAAACAATTTGGTATTCACACTTGTGTGTCCAAATTATTGCACTTAAGAGTATGGACTCAGGCTGCATCCGAATTCCTAGAAGTGTTTTCAGTATATCCTTCAATTCTGCCTTGTAAATCCTTTTCCTACTTATCTCATGGGTCCCATTTTCGATGTCTTGTGTCTATTGTTCATCATTTTAACTTCCTGCTTTCTTGATGTTAGATAATTTAGCTGAGGTCTTCTTATTCTATTTAAATAAAATGTGGATCCTGAGTAGGTTTTTACAACTTCTATGTTTCCCTTATTACAAGATTTTCAAAGAAATAATTTAAAGGAGCATATGTGTCTTAACAAATAATTAGGGATAAAATAAATTAATAATTACATCTCATGTACTTATTATCTATATCACTTCTTCTTTATTGTTCCTCTGGCAAATAAATTCTCTGCAGGCCTGATTAGCTCAAATCACCAAATCTAGCACTTTCTCTTTCATCCTCCCATATTACAGAGCTCTCTATGTTGACTACCTCTTTTTTGAACCCCTGTTGATACTGTATGTGCCTTTCAGCCAATCTGATCATAGATATAACATGGAATAGCATGTTGAATTTTTAGCAGAAACATGCTAAAAATTCAAGAATTTATTCTAAACATATTTTTGCACACTTTTAGTGTGCTGGTAAATATTTAAATTTGTATAAGTTGATTGATGAATAAGACAGATTAGATTCCTGTCCTTAGATAGTTTGAAATTTCATAAAGAAAGCACACTGTGAACTTCTTAACACACACATAAGCTAAATAATTCTAAACTGTTTCACTTGTTAAGAAAATAATAAGCAATTAAAACAAATAGCAAGTGGCTACTTAAGATTTCTGGGTAAATAATTATAGCTTTGTGCATTGTGATTATGATAAATGGAGGCTGTTTTAGGCTCTTGCTTTTTTTTTTTTTTTTGGTTTGTATGAATTTTTAGTTTGCCTCTTAGTCTATGCCTCCTGAATTCTTACTATTCCTTTGCATAACGAGCTTCCTGGTGGACTTGTTGAACTCTGTAAAACAGTTTATTCAACTAGAGTCATCATAAATACTTCCCAACATTTTCAAGAAAGATTTTTGATTAGGGACTTCTCTAGTTAAGATGGACTGTGAAGTGATGTTTTTCTTCTTAAAGCCCTGCTTTCTCTAGTTGTTTTCCGTAAGTGTCTTCCATATGACAAACATAGTTGCTCATTAAAAGAAACACTTGACTCCACTTTTTTTTTTGTATGGAGCTGTTGAAGCTGGAGATTGATCACATGTGTGGGGCTAAAGCAAGGCCAGCCCAGAAAAAACAGAGAGACCAAAACAAGCTATGTAAACAAGTCGTTCCAGTGCCAAAAATGCAAGGGGCCCAGACTTGCCAAGCAATGGGTTGCTAGGCAGAGGGGCTGGAATTGACATCATTTTTCCCAGTGTATAATTAACTGTGTTACAGTGGTTGAACAGTTCCTTTCCTCCCATCAGGAGAATAAGGGTTCCACCTGAACCCAGCTTTATCTTTTCTTTATTTTCCTCATCCTCTTGCTGGTCCTAAAACCCAAGAACCTCAGAAGTCACATTGGGTCACAGCATTTTTCATTCTTTTGGTTCATTCTGCACATCACTCACTGAAAATCATTTACTCTTTTTTCTCCAGAATTTTAAAATCTCTTCATCTATTTATAACACTGTCAAAATTACTGTACCGTAAGACTTAAGGTCCTTTATAGTCTAGTAATAATCTACTCCCATAATTATTTTTGCAACCCAAATAAAAACTCTCTTCCCTTAGAAGCTACACTGCATCATTTCTCATTCTCTTCAAACTTCTTTATTGTCTGAGTGACATTTCAAGATCCCTTCTTATTCCCTCTTTTCTTGGTCTCCATCTTTAGACTCAGTTCAATTTTTTTGTTTATTTGTGAATGCTTCATTAACCATGCAGATCATGAGAGCTGCTTTCTTCTCTCTGTCGGTAATAATAATAGCAGCTTCTCACGTGAGTCTTAGTAACAATGTTTTTAACTGACTGCTTTGGATTCCTGGAAAATTGCTATGACAAAATTTCTCCCACCATCTTCTGTTCTGAAAAATGGCTTACTTTTATATGAAAATCAGGAACAAGACGAGGATGTCCACTATCACAACTTCTATTTAACATAGTACTTGAAACATTAGCCAGAGCAATCAGGTAAGAGATACAAACAAGAGGGATACATACAGGAAAGGAAGAATTCAAGTTATCATTATCTACAGATTGCATAACCCAAAGTACTCCATCAAAACTTCTTAAAATTAGTACCAATGACAGCAGAATAGCACATTCAAGATAAACACACAGAGATCATTAGCATTTGTGAATCAACAGTGAATAGGATTAAGGACATTATGAAAATAATAGCATTCACAGTAGCTTCAAGAAAAATGAAATACCTTAACAAATATCCTAACCAAGGAAGTAAAAGATCTCTACAAAGAAAACTAAAGTACTCTGAAGAAGGTTATTGAAGAGGACATCAAAAAATGGACAGATATCCTCTGCTCCTGGATAGGCAGAACAAATATTATCAAAATGGTCATACTTTCAAAACCATTTACACAGATTCAATTCGGTCACAATTAAAATGCCAACAGCACACTTTACATAACTAGAGAAAGAAGTCCTAAATTTTTGTGTGACTAGTAGAGAGTCAAAGTAGCAAAAGAAATTTTGGCTAACACACACAGAGGAAGAGGCTGTTCAGTACCTGATTTCTAGCTATAATACACAGTAAGAGTGATAAAAGTGCCAGGGATCTTGAATCAAAATAGATTTGTGGAATAGTGGAATGGAGTAGAGTATATCAAAACATCTTCAGACACATGTGACTGTTTGATATCCTGTTTGAGGGCCAGAAGCCTATGCTGGAGGGAACCTAGTCTACTTGGAGGTGCTTGAAAAGCTGTATAACTGTTAGCAGAAGATTGACACTGGACCCTTATCTCTCACTATATTCTAAATTAAAATCAAGATGGTAAAATTCTAAACATCAAATCAGTAATGTTACCCTACTGGAAGATAAAATAGATAAAACAGTGGAAGAAAGCTGTAGCAAAGGAGTTTATAAACTGAGGAGAACCTCAGTTGCACAAGATATAAAAGCAAAAACCAACAGGTGAGCTTCTGTCAGACTAAAGTTTCTGTACATCAAGAAAATCAGTTAGTAGATGGAAGACATAACCTACAGTGTTAAAAAACTGTTGCCAGCTATTCCTCAACAGAAGACTAATATCAAGAATATATAAAGAGCTCAAAAAATTAAACCACCTAAAATTAAAGACCAAGTCAAGAAATGGCCGAGAGAAGGGAACAGACACTTCACAGAGGAAGAAATACAAACTATAATGACATATAGGAAAACATGTTTAACACTGCTGGGAATTACAAAAATGCAAGTTAAAACATCTCCGAGATTCTATTTGACTCCGGAAAGCATGGAAATCATTCAGAAATCAAACAATAACAAATGTTGCAGTCCTTGTGGTGAAAAATGAACCCTCCTTCATGATTGGTAGAAATGAAAGCTAGTGCAAACATTGTGGAAATCACAAAATTAAAACTAGAAATTCCACATCACCCAGTGATCCTTTTCAAGGTATCTTACACAAGAAACTCAGGACATCATACTACAGTGAGGCAGGTATAACAATGTTCATAGCAGCATAATTTGTAATAGATAAATCCTGGAAATGGCCTCTATATCCATCAGTGGATGATTGGAAAAAGAAAATGAGGTATTGATATATATTGGAATACATGTGTGCTCTAAAAACGGTGAGTTACAGACATTTGTATGAAAATAGATGGACATGTGAAATAAAATGTTGAGTGAAATACAAGTTTAAATACCATTTTGTATCGCCCATTTCAGTGAGACAAAGTACAAATAAAGAATAATAAATGATGAATAGAAAAAAAAACAAGAAAAATGGATCTCTTGCAATAGGAAAGTCATCCAAGGAAACAAAGGTGAAGGGTAATGAGAGAAAGGAGAGGAAATAAGCAGAATAAAGATATGCCATGGAGAGGAATCTAATAACCTCAACGAACATTAACATTACATGCCACAGCATGAGCTAAGGTTAATAATATTAAGAAGAATTAAGATTTGGATAAGAAAATTAGAGGAGGAAGGAGAGGTAGAGAGGGGAAGAATGATTTTAAAAAGAAGAACCAAATTGTATTATATACATGAACCCACTCCCAAGATGACTGTAAATGGCATGTACTGCAAACATGCACAAATAAAGTTTTTAAAGTTACAAAAAAGAGAAAGGACTCAGTGCAAAGAACCTCATGTGATTTAGCTAAGCTATGTGTTTCCTCTTCGTTTTCTCAAAAAGTTATGACAGATCAGACACAGAGAGTTACAATTCCTACTCTTTGATTAAAAGATAATACACAAATGTCTCTGTTAACCAAACATTAGTTAGGCTTTTAATGTTCCTCCATTCTTTTAAAATATCACCTACCATCTTCTTCACCCTACGTAAAACTCCTCCTTACTGACCTACCCTAATAAACTGTTGACCTTAAGAAAACATTTGCTGATCATCCTAGTGTCCCCATCTGTCTCCTCCTAGCCTGGCTGATTTTCATCTTCATTAAAAAAACAAACAACAGAAAAACATCCTTCAGCTTAGCTGACAGATGCCTGTGGCTGCTGGTTGCATTATTTTCCCTATTGCAATGGCTCCCCTTGTTATGTAAATTCTTTTACATGAAATTTGGCTTGGCCTAATTAGGGATTCTTTTTATTTGATAATAATGTCATCAAATTATTTTCTGACAATTTAAATTAAACACTCTCTCTTGCCATATTTGTAGCTATTTTTATTTTTTAAAAAGATATTTATAAATTCATTTTTGTGTCCTTAACATGTCTCAATCCCTGAACCTCTGACTGTTTCTTATGAGTATTTACAATGACATCTGTTTCTATTTTCCTCCCCACCTCTGCTGCTATAGCTGTCCAGCTACCCAGTTTCCCCTCTTCACCTACTTTCCTGGTTGAGTCTCTTGTCCTCAGTTTGCTCCAAAGAGATCTGCACAGAGAGCAGAGTTCTTTCGCCAGGGTTGTCAGGATGTTGACTCACAGCTTCAGCTGAGGCTCTGACTGTTTATATAAGCAAGGGCCTCAATTTATTTTCATTTCAGGAAGTGAAAAAGTTTCATTTTCCTTCTAAGTATTTAAAAAAAATTTTTATTAAATTTTACTAAATTAAGTCTTGTATCACAATCTGCGTATTTTGGCTCCATGATAAGAGCCATGGAGATTTTCCCAACACTGTTTACTACCATGGCAGGCCTGGTACTGGATTTCATTTTTAAGACTTGGATTTCTCTCTCCCACCCCCAAGCAAGAGACACACTTGGAAAATGAAAGCTGCACTGTCAGTTGTTACTTCCTGCCTTCTTCAATGCATCTTTTTGAGTTTTTCCACAAAAATAGGCATTGTGGTCCTTTCCTGTAACCTTTTGTTTGTACTTTCTTCTATACATAGTTTTTCAACCTGGTTTGTCAGTGGGGAAGAATTGACCGAAAAACCTATTTAGCAGCAAACTTGCCTAAAGTGTTTTCTTTTTTCTTTTAGTTGTTTATTGTCGTATAATAATTATTTTAGTAAAAAAAGATCATCAACACGTGGCACAGACCCTTTTGTGTTGGGCCCCCTCCAATGACCCACCAATGCACCTACAGTAGGTGCACAAAGACCTGGTGCAGGCACACACACCAGCAGGTGGCAAGTTAGGAAAACCAGTGTTGCAGTTCCTCACACAGATATGCAGAGGAGAAATGGGCAGGCAGGAGGGGCCTCAATCCTTTTTTTTTTTCTTTAATCAATGGGCTCAGGGAGAACTCAAGCAACAGAACTCCACTCCTAACCCCCATCAAGAGACAAAAATCACCCCTGTACCCAGCACAAATCCCACTGCAAACTTGGGTGGAGTACACAGCACACTTTTGGACTCTGACTGGGACCTAAAACAAAACTGGGAACAACAGAAGAATTTTACTTAAATTGCATTTGTATGTTTGTTTGACTGGTTTTCTGTCTAGTTGGTTTTTTTTTGACTTTTTAAAATTTAGTTTGATCTTTTGTTTTCTTATGGTTATTTTTGTTTTCTGTTTTTTCACTTTTTATTTTCTTTTCTCTTTCTTCAATGACTTAGATTTATAACCTTCTTTTTTGTTTTCTTCTACTCATTTTCTTACTCTTTCATCAACCAGTTTGCTTGATTTTCTCATAATTTCATGTGAGTAAACATTGTCTCCTCTATTTTGGTTCACTTCAATGCTCCTCTGCTTTCTCTAAATTCTTTCCCCCTGTGTCTTCCAGTTCCCACATCTTAGGTGATCACTCTTTGCCCTCCAGTCTACTCCTAGGACATTGGACCTCATTCATCCCTCCATCTTAAACCCCATTATGCATAATACCACCTGCTGTTGGGAGAAGGTAAAAATATTCGTCTACATGTAAAATCATTGCATAACAGTTCCTGGTATATTCTGGATTCTGATATAAAACTATAAATTTGCCAAATAGGTTCACTGGAAGAAAGAAAGTTTCTTTAATAAGCGGTGCTGAAAAACTGGCTTTTCCCTTGCCAAAGACTAAAACCCATATGTTCCACCATGCAATAAACTAAAGTTAAAATGGATGAAAGATTTAAATGTCAAAAAAGAAACACTAAATCTGCTTGAAGAAAAGGTAGGCAGAAATCTTGAAGACCTGGCATAGGCAGAGATTTCCTGAACAAAAACCAAGCAGCACAGAAAATATGTCAAAGAATGAACAACTGGTATCTCATGTTATTAAAAAGATTTTGTACATCTAAATAAATCACCAACAGAGTGAAAGAAAATCCATAGAATGGGAAAAAAATTTAGCCAACTGTCCCTCAGACAAGGAATTTATATCTAGGATATTTCAAGTATTGAAAAATATCAGGTGCTCCAAATTGAATGACCCAATCAAAAAATGGGCATCTGAGATGAATATTCACTTCCCAGAAGAAGAAATACCAATAGCAAATACATATTTTAGGAAACATTTAACATCACTGATCATGCAAGAAATACAAATTAAAACAACACTGTGATTCTGCCTCACTCCAGAAAGAATGACTCTTACAAAGAAATCACCCAATAACAAATGCTAGTGGGACTGTGGAAAGAAGGAACTTTTCTCCACTGTAGTAGGAGTGTAGACTTGGCAACCAGTGTGAAGATTCCTCAAAAGACTGTGATGAGAGGTCTCATTCAATTCAGCTATTCCCTTTCTGGATATTTTCCCAGGAGAACTAAAAACATCATACCACAGAAATAGATGTGCCCCCAGTTATATAGCAGCACAATTTGTAACAGCTACATCTTGGAAACAACCCAAATGCCCATCAACTGAGGAATAGATAAAAAAAGATGTGGTATTTTTATATAATGTAGTATTACTCAGCTATCAAAAAGGATAAACTTGAGGCTTTTATAGGTAAATGGATGCTACTTGAAACGATACAAAAAAATACATCACTGTCATGTGTAAATATCATATTGTCTTCCTTGTGGAAAAAATATGAAAGAGAAAATAAGATCCAAAATGTACAATTGATATTATCAAAGTTAAAGAGAAACTGCTCAAAGGGAAAGAACAACTGGGATATGGGAAACGAGAAAAAAAGAAAGAAAAATATTGTATGAATATAAATATATATGTGCATATACATACAGATATGTGTATATATGTATATGAAATACATAACTATACTATTAACCTCTGTTAGTTCACAAAAAAAATTTGTGCTACCATTGTTCAATGGTTTGATCATTTTTTCATGTCTTTATCTTGTAATCTGAACAACTTTGAAGATAACAAAACACAGTATATTAACCACTGCTAATCTCCTATCATTTTGTTTTGAAATTTTGTATCATTGTTTTTATCCTTTTTTGTTTTTAGAAAAAAATGAGTAAAAGCAAGATAGAATAAATATGAATGTAAACTCAAGAATGGTGATTCTTAGATTGAATTCAAACAATAAAATTTAAGCATGAAGAACATAAAATTATAGAGAAAAACATATTTTTAAAAAGATGATAGGCCAGAAAACAAATTATGATAAAATATTAATATCAGATAAATCATTTTTCATGTAAAATTTACTCTAGTTATGGTCAGTGGATCATAATACTTAATTTATGTAATGGGAAATAATAATAATAATTTTTAATAAATTATTTTCAAGAATAAAATAATGTTACATAATGTAAAACAAAAACTAGGAACAATACTTGGAAATTGGCAAATCTATCATTAAAATAATGTATTTCACTTCATTTCTCACTTCTCTTAAATACTGATAAATGTAGTTGACAAAATTTGGAAAATTAGAGCAGTACAATTAAACTTGATGGAAATGAACGTATATAGAGTTTTGTACTATTTAAAGAATGCATGCCCTTCTCTTTGATTTCATTCTTGAATGAGAATATTCTTGGGATCCATCAAATCCATAGTATCAAAAATTAATTCTATTCATGAATAATTTGCATTCAGTGAAAAGAATCCGCTACTGTAAATTCCATGTCAGCCCTAATGTCAGGAGACTGAACCTGGTTGTATGAAATACAAAATAAAACTCAAGTCAGCTTCTACAACCAAATCAAGGGAAGATTTGCTTGCATCCTCCTAGATATTATAATATTTCTGATTGACAGTGCTAAGCATTATGTGAAAATATAGTATTGATGCCCACCAACACAGACCTGCAAGTATATGTGTTGAAAATGTAAAGTGCAAAAGGGGGTAGGGTTAGTACACTAACAGAGAGCCTTGAGAGGCTTTCAACATGACCCAAGTGAGAGTGGCAAGGAAATTGTAGATGTTGGCTTCTTACAGTGAACGTTCTGGCCATCAGTGCATTCAGCTGTCTGCTAATGCCACTGGTAAACAGCAAGAGTTTTCAGTTTTCTTACTAATTACAAGAATTTCCTCTTGAGATTGCTTTTGAACTTGAAGAGTAAGCTGCTTGAGAGCTCATTATTGATAAGACCAGATAAAACTTAAATGAACAGATTGTGTGTAGGTCTCCAGACTAGACCCAAACCCAGCTAGGAGAGTAAAACTCCACAAACAGATCTGTTTTTCACACCTCTAGAACAGTAGTGTTCAACAGGAAGTCAGGCAGTTCAACCTTCAGAGAGCTGATTCCTCGAAAAACCACAAAACACTTGCTCCGCCTGACAGCACACACCGACTCACGTGCCCTACACTGCTGTGTGAGCTAGCCTCATACTCCCTCCTCAGAGAACCTGTGTTTTCTTGCTCCTCAGCAATGCCCCACTCTCCTACCTAAATTCCCCTGTAAAATGTGCTCTTGTCCTTACTGCAGGCCAATGGTCTCTTAACCATTTGTCAGGCCACATCCACTGTGCAATAAAGTCCTCACACATTGTTGAAACTCTGCCTGTCTCTGTTGTGTCAAATGTGCCTTGGTTTACCCTAATACCATGCTACATTTGCATACATTACATACAACTAATATTGAGTTGACATTTCAGGAGGAAAATTGCATATGTAAACTCTAGCACTATTCACTATTCACTATTTCTGGGGATTACAAATTGGAACCTAGGATTATATGCCATCTACATTAACACAGGAACAAAAAGCTGTTAGTAGAATAGCTGTTGCTATGTAATATAAAGATTAGAAAAAAGATCAAGTAAAATTTCAGCTGGTTCAATATAATAAGGGATGAGGATTATGTGTGGGTGGTGTCATTGAGTGAATATTTGCAAATTGATAGAAAAAGTATATGTGAATGTAGTAGATAACAGTGAAGGGAGGTCATGACACACAAAATGGAATGATTTTTTACATTCTAAGTAAATGGATAATACGGTATAGTGAACTTCAATTTGTACTCATATATCATGAAAATATACAAACAAAATGAGACATTGTGGATATGCATTGAAAGATGGTGGAAACAAGCCAAGAATTCCATTTCTATGTATGTAGAAATATCTACATATATATATCTGAAATATGTCTATGACAATGTTTATGGTAGCATTATTCATACAAGTCATAGACTGCAAATAGCTGAAGTGTCCTTCTACCATAAAATGGGTAAATACATGCTGACATATTTGTACAATAGAATACTATTCAACTATCATAGACATGTAGAACTGCATTGATTATCCTCACAATATTACATAATGAGAAAGATACTAAACACAAAATCATACATTGTATTATTCCATGTATAAAGAGATAAACAAAAGTGGGAAATATCTTATTTTCATATTTCCAAGTCTCTGTTTGAAAAAAGACTCATCTTTGATTCTTCTTTCCTTAACGCTTCATAATCAGAGTCATATATTGATAATATTATGTCTAATCCCCACACAATTATTTATCTCATCTGAAGAAATAAGGTTGAAAAAATAAAGAAGAAAAGACCTAATGCACTCATTTGTAATATACAACCCATGAGCATAGAGTTGAAGATAAGGCTTTTAAAATTTTTACATCAAGCACAGCACTGTTTTTCTTTTCACTTTGGGGAAATTACTTGGTAATTGTAGAGGATACTGAAGTCATTTGGTCAGAATTTTTTCAACTCCAATTACATTCACCTCAACAGGATAAATATTATCTAACCTTGTGTTTCTCCCTGTGCTCACACAAGAAAAACTGGATCTAACATCTTCAAAATGGTAATAACACTACTTTCTATTCCTTTTTCCATTTTCTTTCTTTCTTTTTCTTTCTTTCTTTCTTCTTTCTTTCTTTCTTTCTTTCTTTCTTTCTTTCTTTCTTTCTTTCTCTCTTGCTTCCTTGCTTCCTTTCTTTCTTACTTTTCCCTTCTTTCCTTTCTCCTTCCCCATCCCTTTTTCCTCTCAACATTTGAATATTTTTTTATATTTCACAATATCTATTTTGTATTTTGGTCCTTATTTACACTTTCAGATTCTTACAAAACAGAAACAATTTGGTCTTCACAAAAGTGTGTCCAATTTATTTTACATAAAAGTATGAATTCAGGATGCATCCATTTTCCCAGAAATATCTTCAGCATAACCTTTAACTCTGCCTTCTAAACTCAGTTACTACTCATTTCATTTTGAGTCCCATTTCCTCCATCCTATGTCTAGTATCAGCATTTTAACTTCCTGCTTTCTTTGAGTTAGCTAATTTAGCTCTCTCTAAATGAAATTTGGATCCTGTCTAGGTTTGTTCATTCTTTATAATTTTCTTATTATAAAATTTTCAAAGAAGCAATTCAAAGGATTATATGGGACTCACCATATCATTATTGATAAAATGAATTGATTATGCCAGGCATTCAGCTCAGTGGTATAAAAACCTGTCTGGCCAGCTTAAGGTTGTGAGCTCGATTCCCTTTATCAAAAAAAAGAAAAGAATAATTAATGAATATAAGACATCCACTTATAATCTATATCACTTCTTCCTTTATTGTTTCTCTGGCAAATAATAAATTCTCAGCAATCCTCTTCAGTTCAAATCACCAATTCTAGCACTTTCTCTTTCATTCTGTCATATTAAAGAACTCCGCATGTGGAATATCTCTTTTTTGTACCCCTACATATACTGTATGTGCCTTACAGCAAATCTGATCATAGACATGGTATGGAATAGAGATTTAGTGAAGACATGCTAAAAATTCAAGAATTTATTCCAAAAATATTTTGAGCCCTTTCAGTGTACTTAGAAGTATTAAGAGTGATGTGGGTTGGTTGATGAGTAAAGCCAATTAGATTCCTGTCCTTAGTTTGCAGTTTGATAAAGGAAACACACTATGAACCTGTCAAAACTCAGTAAGCTACATAATTCCAGAATGCTTCACATGCTGATAAAAAAACAAGCAATTGAATACAAATAGTTTGAGGTTACCTGGGATTTCTGGGTAAATAATTATAGTATTGTGTATTGTGGTAACTGATAAATACAGCTGTTTGAAGCTCTTCATGAATTTATTTGACACTTCTATGAACTTTTAGTTTACACTTAGTTTATGCCACTTGAAATATTCTTATTCCTTCAAATTAGGAGCTGCTTGGTGGATTTGGTAGACTCCCCTAACCACCTATCCCAAACTTGCTACTAGAAAGTCATCATAAATGCCTTTCCCTCTGTTTTGACAACTTTTTAAAGGAATACATTTGATGAGAGACTTCCCCAGTTAAAATGTACTCTGAATGGAGGTTGTATTCCTAAAACCCTGGTTTTTCTACTTGTTTTCCATAAACCTGTTCCTTATGACACACACAGCTGCTCAGTACAAGAGACACCTGACTCTACTTTCTTTATGCTTCTTTGGTTCATTCTCTACATTGCCTCCACAAAATCATTTACCTCTTTCCTCTGAAATTTTGAATTCTTTTCATTGGCTTATACACTCTCACAATTACTTAACCCTAATATTGAAGATACTTTATAGTCTAGTCATAATATGCTTCCAAAATTATTTTTACAATCATTCTCCTTCTAATAACTCTGTTTCCTTATGAACCACTCTGCACCATCTTCTGTCCTTCTCAAATTTGTTTTTTACTTTCTGTGTGATATTTCAAGATGCTTTCCCATTCTTTCTTTTCTTGGTCTCAATTCTTGGGCTCAGTTCAAATTTCTTGGTTACTTGTGAATGCTTTCACTAATCTTGCAGATCAAGGGAGTTGCTTTCTTTTCGGCATCTGCAATAATAAGATCTGCTGCTCACATGAGTCTTAGAAACAATGTTAAGATGTACCTGAATTCCATGCATTCCTTGATAACTGCTATGATTTAAAAAATTCCTTCACTTTCTTCTGTTTTGAAAAATGCCTTCCTTTCTCCCTAAAATCAGAAACAAGATGAGGATGTCCATTCTCTCAACTTTTATTTAACATTGTACTTGAAATGTTAGCCAGAGAAATCAAGTCAGAGGAAGAAACTAAAGAGACACATAGGAAAGGAAGAATTCAAATTGTCATAATCTGCAGATTACACGACTCAAAGCATTTGACCAAAGCCTCCTAAAATTAATAAGCAATGTCAGTAACATAGCAGATGCAAGATCAACACACAGAAATCTTTAACATTAGTGAACACCACCAATGAATGATATGAAGACATGATGGAAATCATACCCTTCATAATAGCTTCAAGAAAACTGAAATGCATAGCAAATATCCTAACCAAAGAAGTGAAAGTTCCTTACAGAGAAAAGTATGGGACTCTAAAGTAGATTGAAGAGAACAGCAGAAAATGGAAAGACATCCTCTGTTCCTGGATAGGCATAACCAGTATTGTTAAAGTGCTCATTTTTTAAAACTATGACAGAGATTCAGGGAAGTGTCAATTAACATTACAACAGCATGCTTTATAGAACTACAGAAAGCAATCCTAAAAGTTATATGCAATCAAAAGAGACTCACAGTAGCAAAAGCAATTTTGAGTAAGAAGCGCAAAGGAGGAAGCCTTTCATTACCTGACTTTTACCTATACTGCGTAGGAATGGTGATAAAAATGCCACAGTTTTGTAATAAAACAGAAATATGGAAGAGTGGAAAAGAATAGAGGATGCAGAAACATCTACAGACACCTTCAGCTGTTTGATACTTGGTATAGTGGCCTGAAAGCACATTTTGGAAGAAACCTAGTCTACTCAGAAAGTGATGCTTGGAAAGCTGTGTGTCTGTTAGTAGAAGATTGAAACTGGACCCTGATTTCTCACCATAATCAAAATGAAAATCAAAATGGATCAAAGTTCTAAACATGAAAACAGAAACAATTCCCTACCTGAGATTAAAATATTTGTAGGCAGGTATAGGAAAGGATTTTATAAACAGAACCTAATTTGCACAAGAAATAACTGCAAGAATTAATAAGTGAGATTCCAACTGATTAAAGTTTCTGTGCAGTATGGGATCAATTAGTAGCATGAAGACATAACCTGCAGAGTGAAAACATTTTGCCAGCTATTTCTCAGACAGAAAACTTATGTCAAGAATGTATAAAGACGTCAAAAAATCAAACCACCTAAAATTAAAGACTAAGTCAAGGAATGACCAAGACAGATGAAGTGACACTTCACAGAGGAAGAAATACAAATTGTCAGCAAATATATGAGAACATTTTCAACATCTCTGGGCTTTCCAATCATGCAAATTAAAACAGTGCTAAGATTCTACCTAACTGGAAGAATGGCCCTCACTAAGATATAAAATAGTGAAAAATGCTGTAGTGGCTGTGGTGAAAAATGAACCATCCTTTATGGTTGGCGGAAATGAAAGCTAGAACAAACGTGGTGGAAATAAAAAATTAAAACCAGAAGTTCCAGTGATCCCCCTTCTTCAAAATCTTAAAACATCATAGTACAGTGATACAGGTATGTCAATGTTTATAGCAGCACAATTCATAATAAACCCTAAAGTGAGCTCTATATCCATCAGCAGATGATTGGATAAAAAGGTAAGTATTGATATATATTAGAATAGTTATCATCTGTAAAGTATGGTGAATTACAGATATTTGTAGGAAAACTGATGGACCTGAGAACTAAAATGTTGAGTGAAATAAACCAGATGCACAGGCTTCAATGCCATATTGCATCTCTCATTTTCGTGAGGCATACTAAAAGTAGAAAGAATAGTAAACAATGAATAGAAGAGAATAAAACAATGCAACTCTTGCAATAGGAAAGTGATCCAAGGAAATAAGGGTGAGGGGAGAGGAGAATCAAAGGGGAAATAAGTAGAATAAATTTATGCCATACAGAGAAATGTAATAACCTCAATGAACATAAGCTTTATATGTCATAACACGAGCTAAGGTTAATAATATTAACAGGAATGAAAATTGGGATATAGAAAATAGAGGAGCAGCGAGGGAAGGAGAGGAGAGAGTATGGAGATATTTTTTTAAATAAAATCAAGTCTGTATTATACACTTGAAACCACTACCCAAGATGACTATTAACTGCTAATGCAAACTTGCATAGAGTATTTTTTAAAAGTGGAAAAAAGAAAACCTGCTCAATGCAAAGAACCTCATATGATTTAGCTAACACATGTATTTCCTTTTTGTTTCTCAAAAAGTTATGACAGATCAGAGAGTTACAATTCCCATTCTGTGATGAACAAACAATGAGCTGAACTATTTGTCCTCACGGATCAACAGGAAAAAGTTCACTTTTAACTCCATCAAACATTAGTTAGGCTTTTTTTTCTCTATTCTCTTGAAGTTTGAGCTACCATTTACCTCACCCTACATAAAACTCCTTCTTACTGACCTATCCTAATAATCTGTTGATCTTAGGAGAACATTTGCTGATTATCCCACTGTCCCAATAGCAGTCTCCCCCAAGCCTACTTGATTGAAGCTTCCTTATTAAAAAACAATACAAGCCAGCAAGCAAGCAAACAAAACATTCTTCCTTGGCTTAGAGATATTTGCAGCTCAGTTGATTGTATTATTCTCCCTGTTGCAATGGTTTCCCTTGTCACAATAATTCTTTAAAATAAAAATTGTTTCACCCTGATTATGCATTTCATAATATCCATCCTCAAATTTTTTCTAGACTATTTAAGTTACAACATTTTCTCTTTCCATATCTGTAACTATTTTTATAACAAAGGTCATGATCAATTTCATTTTTGTGTTCCTAAGGGGTCTCAATCTCTGAGTCTGTGACTGCTCCTTATGACTATGCAATGACTTCTGTTTTGTATTTTCATTTCCACTTCTGTTGCTGTAGCTTTCTTTCTACCCAATTTCCCATCTTCACCTATTTCCCTCCTTGAGTTTCTTGTCCTTAGTTTGTTCCAAAGAGACCTGCAAAGAGAGCAGGTTCTTTCAACATGGTTGATAAGATGTTGACTCATATCTTCAGCTCAGGCTCTGATTGTTTATATATGAAAAGGTCTGAATTAATCTTCATTGCAAGAAGTGAAAAACTTTCAATTCCCTTATAAGTATTTTTTCAATGTTATTTAGTTTTATTAAGTCTTGTATCACACTCTGCGTGTATTGGCTTGCTGATAGGAATCATGGAGAATTTCCCAAGACATTATCTATCATGTCAGGCCAGATACTGGCTTCTATTTTTAAGACTTGGATATTTCTCTCCCTCACTCAAGTGAGAGACACTCTTGGTGGAGAAAAGCTGTGTGGTCAATTGCTCCCTGCCTACTTTCTTCAATGCATCTTTTTGCTTTGTTACACAAAAATAGACATTACGGTACTTTACATGTATCCTTATGTCTTGAATTTGTGCTTTGTTCCATACACAGTTCTTAAACCTGGTTTGGCAATGTGGAACAATTGATTGAAGAACCTATTTAGCACCAATCTGGTATCACTATTTTATTCTTTTGTTTTTGTTGTTGTTGTTGCTTTATTGTCACATGATAATTATGGGAGAAAAGAAATTCATCAACATGTGGCCCAACCCAGCCCAAGTGGAGACCCCTCCAGTGACCCACTAAAGACCCCAACAGTAGAGGCACACATGTCCTGGTAGGTGCACATAACACTGGTGGTTGGTGAGTTAGTAAACCAGCATTGTGCGTCTCACCCAGGCATGCAGAATAGAATTGGGCAAGTCAGGCCTCAATTCCTTTTTGTTTTTAATCAAAGGGAACTGGAGAACTCCAGCAGCAGAACTCCTGTTTATTATTTATTCAAAAATAAAGGAGCAATACATAATGTAATGCAAAAATTAGGAAGAATGGTGTGTATTTCACTTCATTTCTCTCTTCTCTTAAATACTAATAAATACAGTGGCCAAAGTTTGGAAAATTAAGGCAATGCAATTAAACTTAACATAAATGGATGTATATAGAACTTTCACTAAAATAATAAATTCATGCCCTTCTCAAACACACCTGCAAGAGTTGCAAAACTAATGAAGAACTTAGCACTACACTGTGGGATACTGGAAAGAATCTATAGTCTACCATACCAAAAGACCAGTGCCAGTCTCAGGTACAGTATTAGAAAGCCCTGCCTCGCTT
This sequence comes from Dolichotis patagonum, assembly GCA_004027295.1. Classification (NCBI taxonomy): domain Eukaryota; kingdom Metazoa; phylum Chordata; class Mammalia; order Rodentia; family Caviidae; genus Dolichotis; species Dolichotis patagonum. Next base: position 37,355 of record PVJX010014909.1, read on the forward strand.
GCTTATGTGGAATTTCTATGAAGATAGTTCCTCCTCTTTTGTACTAAGTGTGTTGTTACAGTTTGAAACATATTTCCTGAATAAATACATTTCAAAATTAAAAAAAGTTACAGATGTCCATGTACAAATGTTAGAAGAAAATGGATGAATGATAGCTCCTAAAAAGTTCCACTAAAGATGGGCATAACTATAAAAAAGTAAAAAAGATAAATTCCAAGGCTAAAATTTACAAAAACTAAATGAAAGATGCAATAACAGTTTCAACAGAAAGTTAAGCAACTGAAGAAGAAATAACAAAACTTGAATGTACCTCATTTGAATTTACCTAATTTGAGGATGAAAAGAACATACAAAAACTGTAGGATATCATGAATTGCACGAGCATATGCATCAATAAAGTGAAGTGGGAGAGAAAACAAAAAGATGGAGAAAGGGATGGAAGCAAAGGGAAAAAGAGAAGGAAGAAGAGAGGAGAGGAGAGAGTAGGAAAGAAAGAGTGTGTATTATTACTACGCATGTAGCCTGTTTGTTGCTTGGTGCATATACTTAGCAGCTTGGTGTTTAGGATAGTGGTATTGAGAGTTGTTAAAGAATCTTTAAAGTGTGAAGTCTAATGTGAAGCCCGTAAGTCTTTGGCGATGTGCCTTCATATGGATTAAGATATCTCCTCCTAGGATCCTGGATAATATGCTGAAATGGCCATTACAGGAGCAGCAAGCCTGACTTCTCTGCCTCTGCTTCATAGTTAGAGGCTGTGACTCTTTACCTCTACATACAATGCACCACCTGCTTTGACTGCTGCTTTAATTTCCAGTTTGATCATTGTAAATTGAATTAACCCTTTTTTAGTCAGATGTCATGTATATGTTATTAGAGTAACACAAAACAGACTAACAGAAAATTGATCTAAGTGTTGAGTCGTTATTACAATGGCACTTGAAGATGAAGAGCGTTGGGAATTGATTCATGGGAATAAGTTGGAAGAGTTGCAAGTGAGCAATTCTAGTGAGGGCTCATAAGATGAGAAAACATTGAATTATCTTTAGGTAGAAATGATATTTCTAGCAGAAACTGTTCTGAAGATGATTCATGTAAACCAAGCAAAAAATGTGGTGACAGTGTTTCTAGTCTCTATGACTGTTAAAAGTATATCTTAAGAATGAGGGTCTAGTTTATTTGGAGAAGGAAATATCAAAACACAATTGTCAGACATTGGCATGGGTATTACTAACTGCTTTTCACCAGATTTTGAGTGTTATTTTGGGGCAAAGGAAGCAGAGTAAAAATATTCAAAAATTCATAGCTTGGTCAGGAAAGGAGCAAAAACATGTGCTTGGGGCAGAAGTTATGGCATCTGAGTCATTTCGAACTAAAAGGATAGAAGACCAAAAAGAGGAGCCCAGACCTGCGAATCAGGACAATAAAAATGACCAATTAAAGGAATTTCATGAATCTTTGTAGCCAATGTCCAAAAGGCCTATCTATCACATTTGATACACAGAATTTCAAAGGCCCAAGTTTGTTGGGAATTGTCCCCAAGATACTCTGCATATCCAATCTAGTTTGTGATCTGCTTTGCTGGCACAATGGTGTGAAGTTTCTGCAGCCATGGCTCATGTGGGCCTGTACACAGCTCCTTCTGCAGGCAGCCTGTGGCATCATCAATGTAATGTATTTGAAGGTATAGAAAATACGACAACTAGAATGTCATGGTGCTGAAATGTTGAAAGAAACACTGGAAAACCATGAAAACTTGCACAGTAAGGACTGAGCACACACATCTCATCCTTGATGTGGTGCTGACTCTATGCAGAGCTGTGGAAGTTGACACAAGAGGAGAACCTGAAGGAGGTAAAAAAAGCAAAAGGCATGAAACATATTCTTGGTAAAACTACCAACACCATTGTGATACTTCAGAGAAAAGTCACACTGTGGGAACTATCAAAGCCTGAAGAATACATTTGTCAATATCCTTGCAAGCTTATGGGTTTTTGAATTTTGTCTAGGACACCACATATAGAGATATAGGGCCTGACCTGTATTCTTCTAGGTTTTGCTTTTCCTTCTAACCTCATATAGTTTTCCACTTACTTATTTACCCCTTTTGGAATAGGAATATGTAGTCTACAGTACAGTCTACTGTATCTTTGAGGGATGTCATTTTTTAATATTTATAAGTACTCACAGATGACTGAGTTTGATAAAACTCTCAGATTGCATTTTGAGTTGGTCTTTTGTGGATTCATAAGACATTTAACAAGGTGGGATTACTAGTTTAGAATGAAAGCATTTTGTCCTATGAGATCGATATAAAACTCTGAGTGTCAGGAGCTGAATGCTGTGTTCAGATTAGCATTTAGTTGTTTCCTAAAAGCCCATGTGATTGAATGCTTGCTCTCAGAGTGGCCATCTCAAGAGAGGCTGTGCAGCACTCAAGAAGTGGAGAGTACTGAGAAGTCCTCATATCTCTTGGGTACATGCCCTGAAAAGCAGTTAATGTATTTATTCATGGAATCCTGATTTGTTGTCTTGAGAGCACTGTTATAAAACACAAGTCTCTCTCTGTTTCTCCTGCTATCTTTCCCTCTCCCTCCATCACCTTTATTGGCTGTTTGGATTATGTTCTTGCTCTTTTCTAAGATTTTCATCAATTTTCTGGAACTGTGGCAGTGTGAAATTCATATTTTATGTTCTTCTCAGTCATAAAATCCCCACATTTTAGATTTTTGTCTATGAATAGACCTAGCAATTTCTGTTAGTGTCTCACCTGAGTTGGTAGTACCTGTCTCCCCTCTTTCTCACTTTCTTTGCATTCTTGTCTCCTTGAGGCCAGCTCTCTCTCCAGGTTGCTCCAGAGAGACTTGAACAATAAGCATCATGTTTTTTTCCAAGACAGGTAGGCTTCTCACTCACAGTTGCAGTTCTGATAATGGCTGCTTCTGTGAGAGTGGGACTGAACTAATCCTCAGTTCATGTCATTACCCTATCTTTCATTTCTGAGAAGATCTGTGTTATTCTTGTTCATATAGTTAGTTCCTGACCAAAAGAAATATAAGATGTTAAAAAAATGTGTGATGGGCTGCCGACCCAGGGATAGAACCAGCCAGCCTCTCCTGAGAACCACACCATGTTGGATCTAAGGTGCTGGGAAACCAAATAACCCACTTGCCTCTCTGTTAAGCATCCATGGCTAGACCAAGGGGCAGCTGTCCCATGGAGAGAACCAGCCAGCATCTCCTGAGATCCATGCCATGTTGGAACTTAGGGTACTGGGAAACCAAGGAACCTGTTTGCCTACCTGGTAAGCAGTCATGCCTTGAGCAAGTGGTAGCTGCCAGCATTTCCCAAGATCTACACTATGTGGAAATATAGGGTGCTGGGATACCAAGCAACCTGCTTGCCTCACAGGTAAGCATCTGTGAGCCTACGGGCACACGGGCTGAGAATTGAGCATCCAATCCTCCAGTCCCAATTAGCAAATGGGAGCCAGAGTTCTGAGCATCTCTTGGGAGGTTGACCATATGCAATGTAGATTGCGGGAGATTTCCTTCTACCATCTCTTTTAAGGCAAATATTGTTATCACTATTTTGCTTTGTTCTGATTAATTGTATTGTTCTATTCAATATTCTGTTTTGATAAGTTCTATAATGTTCTGTGTTTGGTTTGATTTTGCTCTACCTGATTGAAAGAACAACTATTGTGAAGATAAGGAGATATACTATGGTACCTATTACTGTTACCCTGGTAACCTGTTGTGAAGTTCTGTTCCAATTTCACTGCAGTGGCTTAATTGGCTTTGTTCTGTCTTGTTCTGTTGTATTTAACTACCTTCAAAATAATAAATTTTTTTTAAAACTGTGTGATGATTGAATAAGGAAATTAGCATATCAGTCTGAGCTGCTTTCCTCAGGTGGATGTGAGTAGCTACTTCTGTGAATTGCCATGAAAAAAAAAAGCAAAAGAAAGTGTTCCACCAAAGCATCTTCTAATGGAGAGTAGAACTACAGATATTTTTTTCTAATGAGCATGAATTGTGAAGTCAGAGATATGTTGGAGTCCATAATCCAACAACAATTAATAAAGGAGACCAAAATACCCCAAATCTATTTATTTGGCATATTTTGAATTGGGTATTCAGAAAGCCTACCAAACCATGTTACATGGTAGAAAGAAATTTGTATCCATCAGCATTAGTAAATAGAGCATGCAAGAAAGATTTCATATCACATATCCCTCTGTTCAACTAAGAAGGTCTTAACGGGAAGAAGTTTGGGGGATCTGCATGTGACTTAAAGAAAGATTACTGGGCTAGGAATTTACCTCAATGGCATAAGTGCTTGCCTGGCAAGTGTGAGGTCATGAGTTAGATGGCCGGTACAAAAAAAAAAAAAACCCACTTCCAAACAGAGATTACTATAGGTGACTCTAATCTGGAAAACTTCATCTGTGTTTCAAGACAACAATTGGTCACTGTGTATCTTACAGTTGAGCCTTCCAGAGCCTACGCCAACTTCCTGCCCTCAGAAATCCAGGTTCTTCTCTTTTGGATGACCTCTAGAGAATTCAGCCATCTTTCTCCTGATTGACATTTTATATACATGGCACCACCCTTTTCACATTAATCAATTAGTATGTTTTTTTTCCTGTTAGTCTATATATGGATTGTAGCATTCATAGGACAAATTTGTCAAACTTACAGAGGACAAAAAGAGAAATCTGAAACTTACTTACATTACCCATGTATATTCTGAGTAGGAAAAAGGCACCCTAAGCAGTTACAAGCAGTTAAATGTTTGATGAACATGTTTACAGCAGTAGTTAGTTACCTCAATAACATTCATGGAGATAAAATGAGATAATGTAGCTCAATGTAGTTCATCTTGCCCTAAAATCAATGTCCAAATGTAAATTCATCTCTCACTCTCTCTCACCATACAATTTACCTAAAGATTCCACCTGTGAGAGTAAGAGAATAAGGCAGGATCTCTGTAGCTGACATATTCTATGTGTGTAATAGCAAAGTCTGAGACTTTTTATATGACTGTCATCCTCTTACAGTGAATGATCTTCAGGGAATGGCATCCAAAAAATATGCTAATTAACTTATGTGTGGTGGCATTTCAATAAAAGGAGAGGCTCTCCTTATCAGAAATTCCCCTCATGCATTATTCATAACATCTGCATCATTATCTGCCTCCAAGAGTAAACACTGCGCCTTCCATTTCTAGGCTGAAACCCCATTTTGTACTTCAAAGAAAAGCACTGAGGAAATGGACTTACACCTCAAGGGTTTCCTTTGCAAATTAAGTACTGTGGACTCACTGGAATTGTGAAGACTTTTATAGTATAATATTGCATATGACCATTCATTAATCAAATAAAATTTTCTACTCCTTCAAAAGGCCTACATGTCCCACACTCACTCTTCATTATAAAAAGAAATGTGTATGCATGTCTGATGACAATACAGAGGTGGATAATTACATTTTGGTTTTACCCCATGCTGCATTTCCTCATTTTGCATGATAAAAGTTAGCATGATTTGTTTTTACCATCTAATTCTCTCAGTTTATTCTACTAAACATTGAGATAGGAGTAAGGAAAACCTTTGGTGTTGTAGAGTTCTTTGAGACAGTTTTTTGCACTCTTGTACTGATATTTACACTATTACCTATGACTTGTCTATGGCTACCATGTAAGTCTCCAGATATAGAGCCTATGTTGACAATATTGTTATTACTTCACCAAAAAATGATGTGGTCTATATGGAGTTGGAGTCAGTAGACTTTTATTAATGTACAAAATAAGTAAGAACCTTTTTTCTGCCATACAGATGCCTCTTGTGACTCCAAACCACCTTTAATACTGAAAAGAGACCTATTGATTTCATTTCCCAATGACATGTCAGTACTGAGAAATGTTTATTTTATTTTTTTAAAAATAATTTTATTTAAAGAGGAAAAAATAAAACAAAATAAAACAGAATAAAGGGTAGCAACCATACAGTATTCCAAGGAAAAAAGGAAAAGTACAACAACAATAAAACCTAAGAAATTATTACTTGAGTAATTACATACTGACTTCTTGGAAATAGTTGTTCAAATTACAAAGTTAAAACATGTAAAGTAGACATTCAATCAGTGAGACTGTTAACAGTTCTGCTCCACGATCTGACAAAAACAACAATATGGTCATCCATCTTCCCCACTCAAATATACATGCAATTATATCAATAGGGTAAAATTGAACACAACAAAACAGAGCAAAGCAGATCACAAGAAAGCAATGTAAGACATAAATTTCAAAGCTAGACAATTGGAGATATTCACTCTCTATCATATTGACTCTTGTTTTCTTCCAAATAGTTGTCCATATTGTCACATATAGGGAATTCACATGAAA